>KQ464081.1:440957-534994 GCA_001304625.1 Trametes sp. AH28-2 | reverse complement strand
TCCTGAACGTTCTTAGCCGTGCGAACACGATTGTCTGTCCGCACGTCCTGAACGTTCTTAGCCATGCGAACACGATTAGCTGCCTATACGCCTTGACGTTCTCAGCCGTGCGGACACAATTAGCAGCCTGTACGTCCTGAACGTTCTTAGCCGTGCGAACACGATTGTCTGTCCGCACGTCCTGAACGTTCTTAGCCATGCGAACACGATTAGCTGCCTATACGCCTTGACGTTCTCAGCCGTGCGGACACAATTAGCAGCCTGTACGTCCTGAACGTTCTTAGCCGTGCGAACACGATTGTCTGTCCGCACGTCCTGAACGTTCTTAGCCATGCGAACACGATTAGCAGCCTATACACCTTAACGTTCTTAGCCGTGCAGACACGATTAGCAGCCTGTACGTCCTGAACGTTCTCAGCCGTGCGGACACGATTGTCTGTCCGCACGTCCTGAACGTTCTTAGCCGTGCGGACATGATTAGCAGCCTATACACCTTAACGTTCTCAGCCGTGCGGACACAATTAGCAGCCTGTACGTCCTGAACGTTCTTAGCCGTGCGAACACGATTGTCTGTCCGCACGTCCTGAACGTTCTTAGCCGTGCGAACACAATTAGCGGCCTGTACGCCCTGAACGCTCTGAGCCGTGCGGACACGACTAGTGGCATGTATGCCCTGAATGTTCTGAGTAAGAAGGATTAACGGCCTGTGCGCCCGGAACATTCTTAGCCGTGCGCACACGTTTTGCAGCCTGTACGCCCTCAACATTTACAGCCGTGCAAACACAATCGCGGATGGTCTTACCAAGAAAGATCAATGGCCTGCGCACCTTGAACATTCTTAGCTGTGGCAACACAATTAGCGGCCTGTACACCTTGAACATTGTTACTTGTGTGGACAAATTTAGCAGCCTGTACGCCCTAAATAGCAGACACAAATGCCCGTTACCCCGGAGTGGCACTCCAGCAGATCGTATACCCGTCTACCATTTCGGGTCGGGACCCACAACCGCAGCAATGCCGGGGAAGTACTTATGGCTCAGCGGTTAGCTGTGCCAGCCGAGTTTGTGCTCAGACACGCTCGTGTGGTCATTCGTTCGATTCTCGTCCCACCTGTATTCTCTACCCCATTTTTTTTGCGAGAGGTCGTATCTCCTCGCCTTGTGCACCTCATGCACCTTTTCTGGTCCGCCTGCGGGCGGTGCCTTGTCGAGCTCTTGAGCTGAGAGGGTCTGATGGTGCAACATAGTATACATTCTCGCGGTACATGTACAGGTCCTCGCTGATCGACCGCTGCTTCGCTTTCACGCATATCTCATCCGCGCCTACATGCCGCTCGACCGTGACCTTACGCGCCGACCTCCGTCCCACTTCGATCTCCGTTCAACTCCCCGAGATGCGGCAGCCGCCTGAGATGTGCGGGCCCATCGGCTCCGTGGCCGCTCATCGGCATCAATGTGTGCATGGACGTACGCGGTCACACGTATGTTCTGCCATTGAGTTCCACTTGCGCGAACGGCGTCGCATCCCTAAAAAGAACGTCTCAAACGGCGAAATTCGTCAATGAATAGCTTGACTCACCTCTGAATTTCCTGGGGGACCACAAAGTCAATGGCCACCTCACAGTCGCGCAAATCTCGTCGTTGCAGGGGACGTAGGCTGGCCAGCCATGTCGCCTCGTAAGCGTCCCGTGGTAGTCCAGGTACTGCGCGCCGCGTAGAAACTTCATCAGATATGTACCGCATGTGTGGCCTGGCACCCTGTAACGACCCTCCGCCTGCTTCGCTGCGGTAGCTGCGGTGCAAGGCGTCCAGCAGGCGCAGGATTGCGGTCGTACGAGTGGCTCTCCATGCTTTCTTGCGGATGTGGTAGTGGTGTAGGACACCGCCTACATACTCCTCTTCATCGGAGCTCATGCCGTTGGGGCCTAGCTGCCTTAGAAGTGGGGCGAACTTGCGTGTCTCCGGGTACCACAGCGCCATGCGAAGGCGTCGTTGATGACACTAAGCATGTCCTTCAGCAAGGGCATCATTGAGGAAATGAGCGACGTACATTGTACTTCCGCTGCTCTTGTGCCTTCTGCCGGTTAATCTCCGTGCGGTCGACAGTCGTTCCGCGCAATGCCGCAGTCTGCTTGGCAAGCCAGCGTTCGTACTGTTTCTTGATAGTCCGGAAATGCCGATGGAACATAGTCCGGATCAGTTTGTGGTCGGTACAAGCATACGTTTCGATGTCGAGAAAGTCGTCGACGAAGACGGTCATCGCCGACTTGTTCCACTCGGAACATGGCTTGCTGGTAAGATCGAGACGGAAGGTCTCCGCAGTGCAGCACTCGCCCTCAGAGTCCTCTCTGGACCAGCCTCGGACTTGTTGCGCTGTGGCAATACAAGCGTCCGGGAAGGGTGACGATGCGGATTCCCGACCCATCATGTAGCGTGCATGTGCTTGGACATCGACCTGTTGTAAACGAGTGAGTCCGATGTAGAGAACGAGGAGGATCTGACGGACCGCTAGGGCTATCTGCTCGGGAGTACGATGCCTTGTGATACCCTTGGGCTTTGGCCGTGGCATACCCTGTTCGTCGTCGAGCTCGTCGTCGCCATCAGTGCCGCTGTCGTCCGCCCGGCTCCGTTGATGTGTGTTGCCGCTTGCTCCCCCGTTGCGGTTGTTCCGTTGAACTAGCGGGGGGATCGCCTGGGCAACATGGTTCGCCAAGGTTCGCACCTCCCCCGAGAGGTTGTACGTCGCCGCAATCATTCGTTCGAAATCCCGACGGGTAAGGTTCTCCTCCTACGGCGCGATCAACTCGGTTAGCTGACTATGCACCCAAAAAAGCGGTGGGAAGACTCACAGGATCTGCAGAGGGCGGCGGAGGGTCGCTCGGGACATGGGGCTGCGATGGACCAGAGACTGTGTTGTTGTATGTAGCCTGTGTCACCGATGAGCTCGCGGCTGCCTCATCTGCGCGAGCGGTGGGGAGACTTGCGAAGACGCCATGTAGCGGTGGAGCGCCGCTAGACGCACCAGCGCCAATCGTTGAAGGCGGCGTCGAGGGCCGCGACGGTGCCCTGTCGCGGTAGGAGACAGGATCCGTTGATAGATCGACGGGGATGTCGCTTATGCACGGAGCGGGAAGGCTGATAGGAGCGTCAGAGGGCCGCAGAGGGTCGCTCGCGGTAGTGGCACGACGCGTTGGAGATCGCGATCCGGCAGCTGCGTTGTCGTGCGAGGGACGAGTTGTCGAAGAGGTCGTAGGAGGATCGCGCATAGAGGCTCGAGCGCGGTAATCAGCCACTGCTGATCGCATGAACTCAAAAGGCATTCCTGAGTTCGACTGAGTCGGACGGCCGGCCGCAGAAGCGACTCCGTGTCCAGCCGAAGGTGGATGGGCTGGCTGAGGCCATGATAAAGGCGCTTCAGGCGCCGATGGCATCGTGATCGCGGTCGGAGACAGACGAACATCGGCACGCATCTTTTCTCGAGCGCGCGCGCTGATCACTGTCCTGAATGTTGCTGGTGCGGATGCCGCACTGGAAGACAAAGGCGGGGCCGGCATCGCCGAGGTTCCCGAGATTCCCGAAGCGTCCGAGTCGACAGGTGTTCCGTGGCCCGTGAAGGGTGAGGGAGAGCTCGGTGAGGTTGCTATCGATGGTGAAACGGATTTGTCAAGGACGTTCAGCGTCGCAGGGTTCGGTTGAGAAGATGAGTACAGCACTGGACCAGCCGATGGAGAGCACGTGATAGGTCGGAGTCCTCCTTCGACGATTGTTGACGCGTTTGACGCTCCGGATACATCAAATGCACCCAATCGCCAGGGGTGAGCGGCTGATTGTCCCTCAGGGTGCCCGACGCTGTTGTCAGGAGGGTACAACGGAGTTGCAGACGTCGGATGGGTGGGGCTGGAGGGGCCAGGCGTTGTCATGGTACAAGGCGATTGATTGGAGTCGACGTGTATGGCCGGCCTCGTCGAGAGTCCCGTCGTATTCCTGGGGAGCGAAGATGCAGCCTCATGAGAGACTGGGACCTTCGACTGAGTGAGTCGGTTCAGCCGTGCCCCGCCCCACGATCCCAGCACAACACTACGAGGGGGCGCCGTGTACGGTGTGCAAGAAGACTTGGAAGGCTCTTGTGCGTTGTCCGCCGGGATGGTGTGCGAGTTCGCCTGAAAAACAAGGTGTTGCGCTCATCAGTCGGCCCCAAAGTGGAACACGCCACTAAAATGAAACAATGCACGTACTTCGAGAGGAGACGGAGTCGACGTCGTGCGCAACGAGGGGCACCCGTTACCATCGTTGCTCTCGTCAACCACCATGGCTGACTCGGCTTGTGGCGATGTGCGAGATGCAGGCGTTGGAGGGACGGCGAGTCCGGGCGTGTCTGGTGGAGATGCTTGAGGGGTTGTGAGTCGCGGCATTGCGGGAGAAGAAGCCTGAGGGAAAGCTAGTCGCGAAGGGTGATGCAAAGATGCTGGAGGGGTCGCGAGTCGCGGTGTGTGTAGTGGAGATGCTTGAAGGGTCGCGAGTAGGGACGTTGGAGGTGTAGCACATCGCGGCGTGCCGCTTGGGGACGGGTGCGAGAACGGTTCGTCAGCCTGATGTCCCTGGTCCTCGCCACCAGAGAAAATGACGGGATCGAGCAAGGTCGACATGGACTGCTGTTCAGACAGAGGTGTTTCGGACGAAGTCGTCGCCAGCTATAGGGGAATTGTTCATCAGTGAACTCGTACATTAGTCTGTAAAAGACTTACCTCATGGGTTTCCGTACCCTCTTGTACTTGAGCATCGGACCACGGGTGTTCGACTACCACAGGAAACAACTGCTCGTCATTGTCAGGCGAGCGGGGCTGAAGATATGAGAGTATGGTGATTTCTTCCTTGAAATCACGCATCTGATCATCATCCACGACGTTGGGACTGCCAGCGTCCTCCACTTCCATATCACGACTGAGGCAGGTGTCATGGTTGACGACGTTGAGCAGCCGCAGGGCCGAAAGCGTATTTGTGCGCGAAGTCACGGCGAGGCCCACATCGTCCCGCGGCTCTGTGTTGCCGGTGTCCATGCAGATGTTCCCGTCGTCCGCGATATTGAGTCCCGGGCCTCCGTCGACCTCCTGGTCAACAGGGACGACGTCGGAAGTGGGATGCCCGTCATTCTTGTCCAGGTCATTCTTTCCCGCATCTGCGTGACCCACTTCAAGATAGAGTTCTTCCGGAACGTCGCATCCCATGCCTTCGCTGGTAGTGTTGGGCTCGATGTGCATGTCGGAGTTTTGATGATTCTAATGCAAGTCTCAGCATCCTCTACAGCACCTACGTCGCGCTGATGATAGCACATACCTTCACGACCTCGGCTTCGCTACCATCGTCTTCGTCTTCAACCATATAATCAGACACGCTCTCGTCGTCTCCAAGGAAACCGTGCCGAACGAGGAGGTCCTTCACGAGAGACATGTTAAGCGGAGCGGGATCGTCACCGCCAACGCTCTGCTCGCGCGTGCTGAGCAGGCCCATCAAGCCAACGAGAAATGCGTCAAGAGGAGGTCCTCGCAAACGTCGTTTCTTGTGTCGTGCGGCGAAAGGGTCGTGACCACTGGGTTCCTCGGACGTATCGTCCGAGGTGCTGCCCTCGCGGGCTGATTCCACGTGTTCCGTTGGGTTAGACACAACATCTACGCGTCTCGCTCTGCCTACGATCGGACGAATTAATTCTCAATAGAGAATGAAAAAACTCGCGAACCTCACCTGGAATTGCCTTGACTGCACGGATACCGGGCTGGACCGCCAGATCCTCTGCGCGCTGCACATCGGACTTCACCGCACTGTCATCTTCTATCTGTCGCTTCTTGCCTTATGGTGAAACGGAGTCGAATACTCAGCTAGAGGATGAGGGAGAAGCATGACTTTGTACTCACCACCCGGGTTGGCGGTGTTGCTGGGTGGCGCTGCCCGCGTTCCACCGGCGTCTGTGCCGCTTGGCCCTAGGGCGTCAATAGACTGAGGATGTTCAGCGTGAACGACGTCGTTGGTCTGCTGGACTGGCGAATTCATGTCCACGGCGTGTCTACCCAAGATGAGTGGTGAGATATACGGGGCTGTGAGTATGTTGAGGGCACGCTGGAGGTCCCCATCGCAAGAGCCACGCACGTTGGGCACTCGAAGGCCTTTGTGTACATCATAATGCACAGGGTTTACCTAGGCCTAACTCTTCGCTGTGACTATGGTCAATTTGGGCAAGGCAGACAGTGCGATGTGAATGATTGCAGACAGTATATGCGCAAGCATCAAACATATACATATAATATACAGGAGATATCGAGGACACAGCTACATAACCACCACGGCGAGAGCGTATGGGACGGGACGAGCACGTCCTAGTCCGATGGTGTTGCGGACTGCAGCCAAGGATAATTAGTCGAACAAAGCTCTTGCGGAAAAATGCACTCACTGCAGCGGCATACGGATGATCGTGCCGGAGGGCCCTCTTGTTCCTACTGCAGTAAACGCTCCAAGTCGCCTTCGTCACCCAGCTAGGATCACCAGACTTGGACACCGACAGGCGCCTCGATGCGTCTGAGGGCTTGACGTCTCCGAGACGACTACTGACCCAGATGCGCTCCGTGTTGGCAACCCAAACCTTGAGACGGGACTTCGAGGTATCTTGATGGATATATATGTCGTCGACGTCGGGCAGCAGGGAATGAGGAGGGTTGTCCAGAACGAACGGCCCGGATGTCTTGTACCAGACGGTCTTGCCGCCCCCGCCGCGTACCTCCTTGCTGCTTCTGAAGTCTTCCCAATCGGCTATGGACTGAAGATCGGATACGGACTGGACGTATTCGGCGCTCGGGAGGTCCGTGGGCGTCGCGACAGATACAGGTGCATGCTTCGAAGGCATAGAGGACGCCTGCGACACTCCTGTCAGAGGGGTAGACGCTTTGGCCTCAGCAGGAGGCAAGACAGAGCCGGGGGGAACGGGTGCATCTCCAGAGCTGCTACACACGGCGCGGGTGGAGGAGCATGAGGGAGTAGGGGGGTCTGGGTGTGACGGAGTGACAGGGGACGAATGCGAGGGAGTGACGGGGAGAGGCGAGCGCGAGGGGGCGCCGGGAACGGCATCTGGGAAGACGGGCGCGGGCGAACGAGCTGCCGGAGTGGGGGCAGCAAGATCGTTGGGCGTGCCGGGGATCGTTCGCGGGGCGCTCGGTCCGGGAGCGGTAGGAGCATAGTGAGCTTGGACCGTAGGACAATACTTGTGGCTCGGAGATCCGAACCGAATGAAAGGTATATCGGCAGCCGTGGTATACGAAGTCGCCGATGGCGTAGTCGTATCCTCACCTACCGCTGGCCCCGAAGAGAAGGGGGGAGCGACTGATTCACCTCACGCTCAACGCAGATCACTCTGGAGTAGGGTGATGTACTCACCAGTCGAAACGGGAAGGACGTCCCTATCCTTCACCACCGGTCCGTCGCTGGCAAAATTGAAACGAGGTTGGGTTGGGGCGGAGTAATCTGAGTGCATGAATACATCGGTGCGCACAGGCTATTCAGACATTCAAATATACGTACTGTGCAGAACGAGATCGGACGAAGAGGGGGGTGTAGGAGATTTGGGGCCGTCTTCAGAGGAGAAGGGTGTGCGAGGGACCCGGGATGATGAGCCGTGAGCGGAAGGCCCATCGACTTCCTCGTCGCCGCGGACTGATACTGGGGAGGCGCCGTGAGCGAGAGAGGTGTAGGGCCTGTAACGATATACGCACATTCGTTCCCATGGTCCTGTCCTGCATGTGCACCATCCATAGCCAAAGCCTCTGGAGTGTTGGCGGTGGCCCCAGCGGGGTCGCATTCCGAGCTGCTGAAGGCAAGTACGCTCAGGAACAAGTGGCCTCTGATGCAAGTCGACGTGCATACCTAGAGTCACGCCGTAGAGCATATGAGAACCTCTTGCGGTTAGGGTAGACAGTCTTCAGAGAAGATGTGAGTGGTGGCGCGCGAAGAAGACGAGATGACACTCACATTCCAAGCTTCCGTGGAGGGCGGGACAGTTTGTATGATGTTATCCGCCAGAAACAGTGTTCCCCGACGAGATACGCCAGGCATACCGTATCGTTGATAAAAGGTGCAGGGAGGGGAGATACAGGCAGGAGCTGGTATTCGGTTGGAAGGGAAGTCCATGTTGCACGCAGAGGGCGGGGCACCTTACGAGGCGCGGACAAAGTCTCCAGCAAAGTCTATTATCCTACATACATCACGTGATGACCCGGACGACCACGAGGCTATTGAACGCCTCTATTCTTGCTCACCGAGCGAGGTGTAAACCGGCTGTGACCGCTTCTCTGCCCTACCTCCCATGGTGGAGCGCATATGAAATATACACGGTGCACATACAGGTCTCAAAGCGCGCCCAGATTATCGAAGACGTCAGCATCCCCCGAGCCCAACTCGATCTCCCCCTCTTCCAAATGATCCTGGCCTGTCTCTCGGCTGACAAGCCGTACGCTCTAAAAAACGGCAGACAGCGCGTGGGCATGTTATACTACCGGTAGTCGAGCGGCACATACCTTATCAAGGGACAGTACGTGGACGCACTGCTCCTGAATGCCAGGAACGGTCATTGGCGTGCGGGCGAAGTGAGAGACGATCGATCCAGGTGTGATCACCTCCATAGGAAGCTGTCGTTGGTAGAAGAGACGTCCTCCTGCCCAAGAGTACCTTCGATAGTAGTCGTGTTGGGCGTCGTCGTCCGTGAGCTCGGTGTAGGGTCGCACGAGAACGTAGGTGTCGTCGACGCATCTGCCTCCAGTATCGCGGTATGAGTACGAGAAGATCTGCTGGATGCGGGCGGCAGTGGGCTTCTCCGGAGAGCCATGCGTGAAGCACATGACATTGCTATCCTTCGGTGACTGAGCCTCGACCCGGAAGGATACGCCATGCACTTGCAAGGAGCGTTGTTCCTGAGCGCGGTTGATGAGTTGCCGCGCGCCGGGTATGCGTCGAAGCTCTCGGATATCAATGAAGAGTTCCTTGCCCGCCCTGCGGTTGAGGAAAGTGATGAGAGCTTTGAAACAGACCGCGTCGAGTTGTATGGACTTCGCTCCCTGGAGGCGGCGGGAGGGTATGGAGTCTCCCAGGGACACAGATTCACGTAGCCTAGTACCTCTCCTGTCTTCGCTCTGCAGTTGATCGTATGCATCCAAGAGTTCGGCGACCTGAGGTCGGATCTCCGGGTCATTCAGAATAGCCCGCAGATTGGCTGCCCGACAATTGTGCCTCATGAGCGTGAGCTCCAATTCGCCTGCAAGGCTGTCAGCGAGATGGTTCAATACACGATGTAGACTGGGATCCATACCGAACTTCAAGTTTGTATTCTGCTGCTGCAGCAGGTAGTTCATGCGCTCTGAGAAGAAGGTTCGGATGGAATGGAGAGGACCGAAGAGGCGTAAGAAGAAAGGGATATGGAGGGAGTTGTGCTGGTTCGGCGTTAGAGAGATGCCGTACAGTTCTTTCGCCGTCTGCAGGTACGCCAAAGCCGAGGACTCGTAAACCGAGATTGCCTCTTCGGACATCTCGAGCAGACTCCCCACCACGACCTCGGTGACAAGATACATGAAGTTGTCGAGGATCTTGGCATACCGGCCACCCAAGGGCGCCCATTTGCGAATGAGGATGATGGGTAGGTGGATCACGCAGAATATATGCCATTGGTCAGCGCTGAGCTTACCCCGGGCTTTCGTGCCGACGTTCCTAGGGACGGGACTGACCCAAGCTGGGACCTCGGTAAGGGGGAGCTCAGCGTGGATGTGTTCAAGCGTGCTTCGACCCAGTATCGCCCCGGCCGCCGCATCCGGCTCATCGTTGATTCTCGTTTCTGCCACGAAAGGAGAGCGTCGCCCGGTATCTTCCTGCTGCACCCAATGGTAAGCGGCTCTGCAAAGACGATGTCTAGACTATAACTGACCAAGGGAACCTGGTGCACCTCTCGCGCATTTTCCGTCCGAGTCGGCTGGTCCTACAAAGCAGGCTTGGTTTGTGACCGTCGTACGACAGGACGCTAGGGACCAAGACATACCTCTCCAATTAGTCGACGGGCAAGCTGCAACCGGTTGCCACCGTCTGGTAATCCTTTCTTCTCACAGAGAGTCTGTAGAACGGCGAGATTATATTTGCGGCTGAATGCTTGCGCGGAGACGGCGGTAGGTAGTTCGTTCATCGCTCGAGTGATAAGCTCCGGCTTGGCAGGCGCGCGAGCTACCGCCTTGCGAGATGAAGACTCGGCCGTCTGCCTGAATACGACGGGGCGGATGCCCTCCTGGGCCCGCTGCATATCGCATTCGTCAAGGCGAGCAATCAAAGTCGACAGACCATAACTTACCCAGTCTTCGAGTAGTTTCACCAGTCGATCCTTCTTCTGTTTGCCAGGACGCAGGCCAAGAGAGAAGCAGATGTACTTGAGGACCGGCTTACTGCACGCAGCGAGCTGTGCATCGCTCCCAGAGTAGAGATACGAGAGACCAGCTTTCAGGTCCTCCTCAGCAGGCCTGGGAGGACCTGTTGTAGCCTCGTCGTCGTTGGCGTCATCAGCGGAGATGCTCATACCCCAGATAACACGGCAGTGATGCTTGAGAAGGCCGAGGTAGTGGTTATGCATGGAATCGATGACGGTGTAGCTGATCGGATCCCAGTACGGAAGGCGTAGGAGCTCCGACCATCGTGTACTGTTCTCGCGGAATGCCGCCTCGTGTTGCGCTACGGATGGTTTGTCCCTCCAGGCGCGAGCAGCACGCCGGTGGTCATCGGCGTCGCGCGGCGGCCACGAAGCGATGTCCAGGTTGTCGATGTTGTCGTGCTCGAGCTTGCAGATGCTGCAGAAGAACTTCGCGTTGTGAGCTCCGAAGCCTGCCGTTTGACGTGCTGCCGGGAGATCACAGACGAGAGGCACCAAGACACACCGAACGAGCCGTCCCTTCGGGTACTTCGCAGTCTGTGAATAGAAGACACCAGGTTCCCAGAACTCGAGAAGCTCAGCGACGAGCGGTTTCAGGTAGTGGTTGATCTGGTCGAGAGAAGGTTTGTGCGGGCCGGGGATGACTCCCACGAGATACAGGTTCTCGGGCAAGTACCGAAGGTGGGGTGGAAGGTTGTAGCAGACCATGTAGATCGCTGTCACCGAGACGTTCTGTTTGGCTTCTTTGGACTGAAAGGGGTTGAAGGAGTCCATCGAGAGGCCGAAGACGTAACGCCCTTCACCGGGTGGAGCGAAAACGAATGGGCGCCCGTCCTTCATGAGCTTCCTGAGTACTGGGGCGTCCCAAAGATCCCTCATGACGCCCTTGGGGCCTCCGCGCGCTCGTTCCTCAGCAGAGTCCATGATATCCTCCATCCCGTAGCGCGACAGGAGGCGAGCAAGCCAGTCCTTCATCTCCTGATGGAGGTAGACGCGGATTGGGGAGAAGAAGCGCCTCCCGCGAACAGTGCACGATCGCCATAGAGCCGCATCACAGGGGGCGCTCGAAGGTGTTTCTTGATAGAGACAGCGACCCGGATATGGCCGTTCGTCATACAATGCGAAACACACCGGGCAGCACAGATAGGGGTGTGTGTGGGGGTCGAGACGGAAACGGTTGACGACGGTACGGATGTCTACCGGGAGACGATCGATCAGAGCCTTGTCCTCGGATGAGAGCTGCCCGCCTCTCGCGATGAGGAGCGTCGCGCGCACAAGGAAACGTAAGCAGACCAACAGCATGCCGGAGGCACGACGGGGAAGTCGGTGGAAGAGGTGCATCATCAGAGAGGTGAGGTGGTGAGCGAGGAGAAGGGGATTGAGATGCCGGTGGGGTTGTAAGAAGTAACGCGCTGTTCAACCATGAGTCGAAAGAACATCTGGAACAACACACGCTCTGCTTACCTGAGTCGAAGAGTCGTACACCAGCTTGTGCGCATTGCCGGACGATGCTTCGCTGCCTGCTCCACTCGATCTCCTTGTGCGTCTGCATCTGTGAGAGCTCGTTCCGGATAAATTGGGTAAGCTCCGTTCGTCGAGCCTCGAGGGAGGCGCATTCATAAGGCGGCATGAATGCGACCTCAGCGAGCATAGACAGGAGCCACTTTTCGTGCTCGAGGAACTCAGTGTTGCAGGTATGGCCGGAGAGAGCATGTTTGCCAGTATTGAAGTCGGCCAAAGTCTCCGGCGCGACGGGTTCGAAGGTGGATAACGTCGCGGGGTCACAGAGGAAAGACAGAGAGCCGTTGTATCCATATGACCAGATCGTGGTCCGCACGTAGCTCTCGAGGAAGTCGAGATCATCTGACGACGTAGGGAGGGGAACGTCTTCGTCGTCGCCCGGAGTCGGGGGAACCGACTCAGCGTCGCGTGAGAGTCGCATAGGTGTCGAGGACGATGCAATGAGAGGGGAGTCTTGTCCGGGTACCTCAGAGGATCCTCGGGCTGCTTCGCGTGTTTGTACGGATGAGGCATCGACCGCTTGAGACGCATGATCGGAGGGAAGGGGCTCGCCATCCTGATCCAGCCCGTCTGCTTTCAAGCGCTCGACGAGCTGTTCCGTATGTGCTCGCCGTCGTACACTGCGGCTTGGAGGCTGACGAGCTAACGAAAGACCATCAGAGCCATGAGCGCATAGTATGGATCATAAACGTACGGGGAAGACTGCTCCTCTGGGAACTCGGGCTTCCCATGGGGGCGGCGCTTGGTCCAGTACCACGGGCTAGATGGCGGCAGGTCATAAGGAGATTCTGATATCGCTACACCGCTGAGGACTCACCGTGAGGCCCTGGTACCCTCCGACTCCCTCCGACCAACGCATGGCGCAGATGTACGACCGATAGATCACGCGCGCCGACTTCCCAAAGTACGTCGTTTTGCAGTAGAGCCGGCCACCGACCATTGCTGAGGTAAAGCGAAGGTGATACCTTTGCCGAGGTAGGTATTCGTCTCTGCATTCTCAGTTCTTGAAGCAAATCCCCCGCTGTGGCGGCTCTCGCGAGGACTAGTATGAAAGCGTTGAGGGCTGAAACCGCATACACGAATTGTACGGATGGACTGACCGCAAGGGTGAGGTCTGGGACCGACGCCGACGACGAAGAGAGTGTAACGATGTCTTGCATCCGGTTTTCTACGCTTGCAAAGACAGTCCCGGGGCGCGATGTAGCGCAGACCTGCGAGGATAGATCAGCGGACCCGGTGCCACGAGATTGAGGGTGCTTCTTCACCTGACGCGATGTAATATGCAGAGCATATGTCGAGTATGAATGTCCCGCATACGATCCACAGCTCCCAACATGCTTGTCGGTGGAATGTAGCAGGGAATGATAGCAAGGCGGTCCCAAGCGCTAAGATGAGGGAGACCCAAGAGTGTACGGTTCTGTCGAGTAGGCTATGCCACCGAGCTCGTGCTCTTGAACGCCGATCACTGCGCCAGCGTTGGAGAAATCGCTGTCGTATCCGCACCAGATGATTCATCGTGCAGACATGGAGGTGACGGAGATGAAGGAGGAAGAGTGTGCACGGTCAACGGTGATCTTCAGATTATCAAGAAAATCAAGAAAATCAAGGAAATCAAGGAAATCAAGATAAATGTGGTGGGCGTACTACGAGTGTAACAAACAAGAGCATATACCTTGATATGGTACTAGGAGCGCCATCGACGAACTCGCTTCTGTATAGGCATTCGGGCTGAAGGTAGACGCAGCATGAAAATTCATTGGCGGAGACAAAACTTGACAGAACAAACATCGAACGGTGTCCCGCTAGCTATCTAGCTACCCGGGATCTATACACTTCGCTATTGCCAGGCGACCTCTTAGAAGAGAGCAATAACCGCGTTACCAAGTTGGACCCTGGCCTTGAGCTGCGCAGTAGAGCGCGAGAGGGCAGGGATGAGGCCCTCGTAAAGCTATGCCAACGGTCAGAGCCTGAGAGACGACCCGAAAGCGATCAGCGCACCTCGTGCATCACGTCGACGGCGTCGTGAATCTCCATGAAGGCCTTGAAGGCCTCGCGGAGGTCCTTGACAGATACCTCGTCGCCAGGTGCGACCCCAGGCAGAGTGGGCGTAACGCAGGCGGCAAGACCGAGGTACTTCTACATAATAGGATAGCGGTGAGCGCATCGTATAGCCAGGGAGTGGGTGCGCTTACCTTGAGGGCGGTCAAGAGCTCTGCCTGTTGGGCAGCCTGTGCCACAGTCGACTGGCGGACGCCATCGTACCGTGCCAGATGGGTCTCCATAGCCTCGCGGGTAAGAGGGGCCTCCCGCAGAAGACAGCTGCGGACGACAGCGAACAAGACGCCTGAGCGCGTCTCTAGGAGGAGTCGCTCGTCGTGGAGCTCCGAGAGCGCCGCGAGCAGCAGCGTGACGGCGAAGGCGGTCTGCGTCTGCGGCACCGCATCGCTGAGGGGCTGTAGAAGACGGTCGACCTCTTCCTGCAGCGATAGTCAGGACTACGCCAGTGGGTCCGGGGTCCGACTCTACGAGACTCACCATCGGGCGATCCAAGGCGTGAAAGACGGCCTTGAAGGTCTGCAGGCGCTCGCGGCTGGCTGAAAGCTGGACTTCGAAGACAGTCATCGAGTTGCTGAACGTCTCTAAGACGTCGTCATACTCGAACTGCTCCGGCGAAGGGACGATGCACTTCTTGTCGGACCATAAGGTCTCGAACTAAATGTGGGTAGGATCGATAAGTAGGCCAGTCGAACACGGCGTACGACGGTCTGCATACCTCTGCGAAGCGCTCCTGCGCAGTGCCAAACATCGTCGCCGCCTCCACGAGCTCGCCTATGAGCTTCTGAAGGCCCTGCTTTGCGCGGATCTTCCTCGCGTTCTGGAGGATCTCCATCTTGACGTCGTGGCGGTACTCGCGGTTGACTGCAGTGAGGACGTCTTCGGCACTGTCCTGCCATTCTTCGGGCTTGCGGCTGAAACCAATCGGTCGTAGAACGCTGTGGGACAATTAGCCTGACAAAGGACGACCAAGTTCTCGCATCAGCCACTCACCGCCTGACCTCCAGCGCCAAGCGCGCCTGCAAGGTATCGATTGTGCTGCGACGTTGAGTGAGTTCTGCGATAGCTTCCGCGGTAGAGATGATGTCGGAGGAGTTGCCGGTAGACATAGCGGGAGGTCAGAGCAGATCGTGGATGGTGAGATGGAGGATGGGGTGGAGACGAAGCAAAGCCATGTCATGGCCCAGCTTATTGCGAACTGGCTTGACAAAGGCCCTTTGTCTTTGTTCAGCGGTCGAGAACGCGTGAATACATCCATCTGCACGTTTGCGTGACGTACCTGCACATGGCTGCTGGTGTCTGGGTCTTCGGAGGCGCGTTCGTTGGGAGCGAGGACTCCAACTTCCAATCCAATGGGACGATACGACGATGTCTAAGGACACAGGCAGATGTGTGATATAGTAAATGAGAGAGAGATTCGTGGGGCAATATAGATACAAGGACGAGGTCGCGAGAGTAACAGAGCACGGGCGCTTGCCACTCACCCCAGGCCGCGAAGCTTTACTAGGCGCGCAAGGAGCGCTCCGGCCGTGCCGGCTACGGAGCTGCCTAGAAGGGCGCGACCCCACCATTCCCTCCGCCAGTACCTCCCTCTTCGACGTCCCCACCCCGCATATAGATCACGTAGCTGCATACAGCGTCAATATATTGAAGTACGTGGCCAATTATCCTGACATACCTTGAGAGGAGGTTGATCACGAATGAAGCAAGGAAAACCGTTGTGCCCACCAGGAGTTGTACCGTAGCATGCCAAAACTTCATCGAAGAGTAAGAGAGTCTAGAGTGTGCTATCAGTATCTGTGACGTTGAAGAACTGCTGGTCACTTGCCCATGCAAGCATCGAGCGATGAGCAGAACGAGCGCCCCGACGAAATTCATGCACACTCGGATGGCGGATGTCATTGCAGCCTCGACGGTTCCCTTGAGAGCCGTCTAGCTTGCGTGGTGAGCAACAATTTGAGGAGATATACAGGGTCACGTACAAGTATATTCCCGAGTCTGACGTCTGCCACTACGCACACGACACTCACGGTCGACGCGCAGGCTGCAAGTGCGATAAATACTGGATATCTACGTCAGACCCTCTCCGCCACAAGATCACACCTTTCGTAGTGCTGTACGCACCTGTGAGTATTGGATACGATAACGAGAGTCCGCTAAACTGCCATCCGCTACCGGGGGCCCGGGGAGCATTGCCACTTGGCAAGCGCACCGCCTGTTTGCGCGTCGTCAGCTTGCGCGTCGTCGGCTTGCGTGTCGTCGGCTTCTGTGCCCCTGTCGGAGTACGTGCAATGGTCGCATTAGGGGTCGATACCGCTGTCGGCCAGGGTATGGTGTCAAGTGGGCCGATGGACAAGATCGTTGAGCCACCGCGAGCAGGCGACAGGAAACTTTCCCTGACCGCCCCGCGGACCAATTTCCTTGATGATATCAAGGCTCCGTTCTTGGAGTCTAGGTTCCTCTGCCAGATTTTGACCCGCGTACCGCTCCCTTTCTCCGAGCACCCTGTGGCCAAAAGTCGCACACGGTCCTGGATATCACAGCACGCCTGCATAGGGAAATAGGTGAGTAGCGGCTGCAGCGGGGACTCGAAACACAAACCAAGGCTTGAACGATGTCTCCTAATAATAGGTGAGTCCGTGAATGCCTCCTCGATGACATAACGGAGCGACTCACCGGCATGGTCGAGCAGCTGTAGCTCCCTCCCATCAGCGGGATGTAAAACGCGGACTTCGCCCGAGGACCAGCCGGTGACCAGCTCCGAACCATCCAAAGTGAACAGCACCGGCAGCGGAACGTTCACCGTCAAAGGCGCTGCGCAGGTACGAACATGCACTCCATTGGCGATATCGTAGACGTCAAAACCGTCGTATAGGTTTGACGTCGCGAGCAAGCTCCCGAATACTGTCGATCTCCCTCTGCCACACATTATTGAAACGAAGTCGATATGAATAAGAGGCAATACGCACATCCTGGTGGTACGAGGCTTGAGGTGCCACCGAAACACTCGGGAAGCCAGATCCCAGCAGCTATGACAAGTTAGGGATGTACTTGCACAGATGCGCGGTTGACGTACAGGATTCCGTGATGGAGATAGCTCACGACAACCTGACCACCGTCATTGAGAACATGTGCCGAACGCGGGGCAAGGACGTTTCCTTCTTCAACTCGCATTGCGGATGCCACCCAGGACGGAACATGGAGCCGCTGTTCGTGCCAAATACCTGGTCGTTTGTTAGCGCGATATAATGGTCTAACAGGGGATCAACTTGCCCCAGCCTCCATCGCCGTGTCTGGGCTTGCACCATATCTCCACGGTCGTCCCAGCGCAAATGATGAGACGCTCACAATCGTTTCCGATGTAATTAGTCAACACCTCAACAGGACCCAGACGCTCGCGCGGAAGGTAAAAGCCCTCAATGGTACGCTGCGAGGGCAGAAATGAGATCATCGGATGATAGGGCATAGAGATGACATACCGTCGTCACTTCAATGATCATAGCCCGGCCGTCGCCTAAGCCCATGAACAGCCTCTCGGAGTGTGTATCCCAGTGGAGAGCCGTCCACTGTGTGCCCGCGAAGTTGTGATTATCGTCACTTGGGAAACTGACGAAGAACTCGTATAATCGGTCACTTTGTACAGCGTTTATGGCGTGTTATACAAGAGAGCGCCCAGCGATAAACATCACTTCACGTTGTGATACAAACTAACGGTTTCTTAAACTAAATTTACCCTTTCGTCACTTCGTCTCCCACTCAGCAAAGTGTGGTTTTTCCCTACGTGTAGTCTCAGTTTATCGCACTTTTCATCCTGTGTTTTCTGTGAAGTAAAGTGGAGTTAATGGCTACTTCTTTCATCGCGAAAGTGGCCACTTCAAGTTACGAAGATGCTCACTTAAGAATCGCGAATATGGACACTTTGGAGTCGCAAAAACGGCTACCTTGAGGCGCGAAAGCGGCTGCCTCAAAGTCGCGAAAATGATCACCTCGATGTTGTGAACTTGGTCACTTTGCAGTCGCGAAGACAATCACTGTAAGTGGTGGCAAAAAATACATAGAACTCGCGAAATTGTGACGCCGTGGTATGGCACCGCATACTAGTACTGCGCAGGTCAGCCTGGCCCTCACGATCACGTAGACGACAGTCCGGCGTCTTCAGCAAAAGGTGTATATGGATACTAATTGATGCATATACAGCACTGCTAGTGTAAAGGGAGGCTGAGAGAATGGCGCCGGCATCGCGCACGCGTACGAGATGAGAGTTGAGCTTGAGCGAGCATGCTGCACATGTGCGCGTCTGGCGGGGCTTCCGGTACCGGATACCGACAACGCGCGCGAGTACGATGTGCACGCGGTGCCGCCGCGCGTTCTAGATCAAACCGCGTGTCCGCGCCATCTCTCCTCCCACTTCCATGATGAAGTTCGCAGACTACTGCCCGCCCTCCGCGCCTCCCCGGTTGTACCTCGCCTTGCGGGGGATGATGCCCTTGGCACGTGCGTGGCGACGTATGTTCTGCATGTAACGAGCGGCGATCGCAGCCGTAGCCCAGTGATGGGTGTAGTTGTTCAGGACAGGGTAATCCTTAGCGGCCTAGGATGATTGTAAGTCAGTAACACGCGACAATTAAAACAGGTTCCAGTGTACTTACGGCGTTGAATAGGCATGCGAGCTTCTGGATATCCTGGTGGCGGAAATCCAAGTTCCATGCTAGGTCAGCGGCGTGGACAAGGCCGTGGATCCTGTACTGCGTAGGCGGTCCGGACATCAGTATGTGTTGATTCTGTGAGCACATTGTTATACTCACCCGTATTTCTCCATACAGGACCTTCTCCATGCCCATAGCCCGGCGGATGTTCAGCATTGCCCCGCGGCCGTGCGGCTTCGGAATGTACTGCACCACTGGAACAAGGGCATTCCCTGCTTGCCCGGCACCATTGGCGGCGGCAGCGGCCTGCGCGGCGGCGGCCTGAGCAGCGGCGGCCTGGGCGTCGGCAGCGGCAGCCTGGGCGGCATCCAGCTGCGCTTGAGCAGCAGCAAGAGCAGCGTTCTGCTGCTCAATCTGGCGTTGCGCCTCCTCGAGCGCAGTAGCATTCGCTTCTTGTGCTGCAGATCGTCGTGAGTTGTCATTACCCGAGCCTGTCTGTTACCTGCACTCACACTCCTCAGCAACAGCGAGTCGAGCATGAGCCTCTTCCAACTGTTGCCTCAGGGGTACCGACCGTGTTTGGTTGCCACGCTGCGTAGCATAAGTATGCACCATGAATATAGGGGTAGGCCATAATGGGAGGTGCGCACTTACCGATTTTGCCATGGTTGGAGAAATTTTTTTGGCTGATAGACACGATTGCAGGTGGCCGGCGAAGGTGTCGTACAGTAACGATTTGACAGCGGAAGGGCGCGCAGATAAGGCTGCAGGAATATGGATGGATGTAGAGGTGAGGTGAGAGCAAATTGTCGCGTCAGAGAGGTGGTGGTGGATCGCTGACAAGAAGGTTTTCAGAGCGGCAGCTAGGATGAGGACGTTCGCCCGTGCTTAGTATTTGGTGAATGGAATTTCCTATTCAGTATTTGGCTGGCACACCACATTACAACCAGTTTCAATGTGCCTTGTATAGGGTTGTTACTGTTTACCGCAGCGCGCGCGTGCTGCGTGCTCTCTGTCGACGTCGATCCTTGCTCGCTGTTGCTAAGTCCCATACTCTGGTACCGTCGACATCGCCGTTGACAATCACACCTGGGGATTCTTGTGCGCTCATATGGCCCCTGCTGCGGCGAACGCGAAGTCTCCTTGCGGCTGTGGCTGCGGCGAAGAAGTCACTGCGAAAACTGCCCGTGGACATCGCCGTGGAAAGGCACCTGTGTTACTGCGAGCAGCTGCGGCCGCCATCCACAAGAGACTCCGCCGTCCCCAGAATCCATTCCCAGGTCCAGCTGCTCCCGTTCCTGCCCGTGCGCCAGCAGGCCAGACTGGACTGCCTCCGGAAGCGGTGGTGGTGGCCAACCATGCTCAAGACGTCCCACCGGAATTGAATGGAGAGGGTCCACATGGTCGACGTCATAGTCTTCCCGAGGATCCCTTCATAGGTGCGCCCATTCGTAACGACCCTGCGGATCAGCTGCTCAAATGAATCTGGGATATCCAGGGTTGGAAGCTAGGCGAGACATTGACATGTCCGAAGCCAATCTCCCCGACCCAGAACTGCCTCCCGCCCTTCCCGCGGCTCCCGAGGAATTCGTTGAAGCAGCAGCACGTGCAGTACAGCAGCGTGTATGGCAAGGGCGGCCTCGTACCACGGTAGAAGATGATGTGGACGTCGACGAGGACGATGCTGCAGATGGGATGGCCAGGTCACATGAGGATGTTGACGACGGAGAGGAGCTGGTCGAGGAGAGGGATCATTCTCATGCTCCTCGGCAAGTGGAGGATGAGTATGAAGCAATCTCGGTGTGGGATAAGCTTGCGGAGAGTTTCCTAAGGGCTGGAATGGTGTCGGGTACGTGTATTTGTAGATTTGTTCTGCCAGACCGACTCATGGGCTGTGAACTAAGGGAATGATCTTACGGAGGATGATCTGGATGCGCTACGGCCTTTCGCATTGAAGGTCGGCACACACATGCCAGGGGAGACGTTCGCAAAGCTCCCGTTCGCTTTCCCACACGCCAACCTGAAAAGCTGGAAGTCGATTCAATCACATGCTGCTCGTCTGTCTGGTTTCGAGCCTGAAGCCTATGACTGTTGCGTCTCCTCGTGTATTGCATATACGGGTGTCTACGAATCAGAGACCACATGCGCCTTCTGTGACGAGCCGCGTCGGGACAGCAGTGGACGTCCTCGCCAGCAATTCATCTATCTCCCTATCATCCCCCGTCTCAAGGCCCAACAAGCGAATCGTGAACGAGCCACACAACTGCAGTATCGTGCCAAAGAACACATTCATGAACCCGGCACCGTCAAGGACGTGATGGACTCGACTCTATATCGGTCGCTTCTGGAAAAGAAGGTGACTCTCAACGAGCGGGAACTGCCGCATCGCTACTTCGAAGACGACCGCGATCTTGCGCTGGGCCTGTCCACCGACGGCTTCGCTCCCTTCAAGCGGCGCACGAAGACGGCATGGCCGCTCATCCTCATCAACTACAACCTACCTCCCGAGATACGCTCGCTCCTCCAGAACGTCATGGGTCTGGGTGTCATACCTGGCCCCAAGAAGCCAGCCGACTTCGACTCGTTCTTGTGGCCACTCGCGCAGGAGCTCCTCCGACTGGCAGTGGGAGTTCACACGTACGATTCGCTCTCAGACGACTTCTTTGCTTTGCGCGCATTTCTTATTCTGGTCTTCGGCGACATACCGGCGATGTCCATGGTCATGCGCATGAAGGGGCACAACGGATTCTCTCCGTGTCGCATGTGTTCGATACAGGGTGTCCGGATCCCTGACTCCCGCAACAAGACACTCTACGTCCCCCTGCATCGCGCTCACCACCCGGATGTCCGTGCCGACCCTGCTGCAGTCCGCATCTATGATCCTCAGCAGCTTCCTCTCCGCACTCATGAAGAGTTCATCAAGCAGGCCCAGGAAGTGCAGTTTGCACGCTCCGGCATTGAGGAGGAGCGACTGGCTAAGCTGTACGGCATCAAAGGCATACCCCTGCTGAGTACACTCCCATCTCTTTCGTTTCCCGAGTCGTTTCCATACGACTTCATGCACCTGCTCTGGGAGAACGTCGTCAAGAACCTCATGCAACTCTGGACTGGCCAGTACAAGGGGCTCGACTGCGGTAGCGGCGACTACGAGATTGAGCCGACCGTATGGGAGGCTATCGGGGCAGCCAGTGCTGCCACAGGTGCGCATGTTCCCTACGTCTTCGGCCCGCGCCCTCCAAATGTCGCTAGCGACAAGACATCCTGGACGGCCGAAACTCGCTCCTTCTGGACTCAGTACGTTGGCCCCGTCCTACTGGAGCGACGATTCAAGCAGCGGAAGTACTACGACCACTTCGTTCTGCTCGTCAAGCTCATCCGCAGATGCTTGCAATTCGAGCTCGCTGAAGGGGAGGTGGCTGAGATCCGTGCGGGATTCATACAGTGGGTAGTCAAATATGAAGAGTACGTGCCGTCCTACTACTGCGTGCGATCTGCTGCCCTTTTTTTGCCTGTGATTAACCATTGCCTCTGCCCGGGTACTAGGTTCTATTATCAGTACACGCCCGAACGCCTGCCGATCTGCCCTGTCACCATCCATGCGCTACTTCATATCGCCGACAGCATCTCCAAGGCCGGCCCTGTATGGGCGTCGTGGGCGTTCATCATGGAGCGCTACTGCGGTGCCCTCCAACCCGCCATCCGAAGCCGCCGATTCCCGTATGCGAGCCTAAACCGCTATGTCCTTGATCACGCTCGACTCACCCAGATCAAGCTCATCTATGGGTCTCGAGCACGCACTCACCTCGCATTAAGAGGAGACCCACCTGACAAAGGTAGACGGGTCCCTGGCTGTGAGTACATCGTATCCTGCTATAAATAACAAGCAATACTGAATGTCTACCATAGACGACACATGCATCCTCTTGCCAGCCCATCGCCGTGTCATACTCGAGCGCGGGTTGAAGGACAAAGTCATCGGCGCGCTCTGCACACGCTTCCAGACAATCGCGCCGGGAGCAGTGCGACGCGCACTGCCTGCTGAGCTGGATGAGTGGGGCAAGGTGCGGATCGTCAACGACGGCGACACAATCCGCGCATCTGCATTGGATAAGTCAGGAGAAGACAAGCGAGATGCCACATTTGTGCGGGTGCGTAACCTGCTATCTGACCGATACCCGTCAATGTCTCACGATCCACACATTTAGTATGAAGTTCTTGTGGATCGCAACACACGCTACCGAAACCTCCCTAGTGTATTCGAGCCGAAGACTCTATATGGGCAGCTCCAACGAATTCTCGAGGTCCAACTCTTACCCCTGCCGAATCAGCCACTACCCCCTCCCCCAGTACTTCTCGCCGTGATTCAGACATGCACTATACAGCGCTCCAATGACGATCTCGACATTCACTACTATGCGAGGATGGGCGGTTTGGATGTAGTCGACATCACTACCGTGCAGTGTGTCGTTGGGCGGATCCAGGACCGCGGTCAGTTTGCGATTATCGACCGCAGCGGGAGCCTATCGCGCGCCATCTACCTCGCTGATGACGATGAAGAATAGCATTGGCGACCACCCAAGCTTGTGCCGCCACATGCCAACTCGTCGTTGCGGCGTCGACCCCGCCCTGCCTGCGTTCTTCCCTCCTACACCGGGCCCAACTCTTCCTCCCGTCAACCCTTCCTTTCCGTCCGTCTGCGTCCTCGTCCGTCCTCGCCCTCGTCCATCCTCGCCCTCGCCCGTCTGCGCCCTCCCAGTCGTCCGTGCCCATATTTATCTGCATCCCCTACACGCCTGCGTAAGTTGTCCACGCCCTCGCCCGTCCATCGATGCCGCTAACTGTTCATGCCCTCGCCCGTCCTCACCGTCGCTCGTCCGCGCCCTTGCCCGACCACGCCCTTGCCCGACCGCGCCCTCGCCCGTCCGCGCCCTCGCCCGCCCTCACCGTCGCCCGTCCGTGCCCTCACCCGTCCGCGCCCTCCCCCGTCCTCACAGTCTCCCCCGAGATGCAGCGGACCGTCGCCCGTCCGCCCCCCACCGTCTCCAGTCCGCGCCCCACCGTCCGCGCCCTCGCCCGACCGCGCCCTCGTCCGTCCTCGCCCTCCGAGTCGTCCATCCTCGCCCTCGCCCGTCCGCGCCCTCGCCCGTCCTCACCGTCGCTCGTCCGCGCCCTCGCCCGACCGCGTCCTCGTCCGTCCGAAAGCTGGTCTGTCCGCACCTGCATCAGTCCGTGCCCGCGTTTGTCCTCACCCCCCTACGCGCCTGCGTGAGTTGTCCGCGCCCCAGCCCGTCCATTGATGATGCCGCTGACTGTTCGTGCCCTCGGCCATCCGTGCACGCCCCCAGCTGTCCGTGTTTCATCCGTCGGTGCCCACACTTTCCACTTTCCGCATCCTCGACAGGCCAGCGCGCCCTCATTCGTCCACGCCCTGGTCCATCCGCGCCCTCCGAGTTGTCCACATTCGTCCGCACACCCTACGCGCCTGCGTTTTTCCGCGCCCTCGCCCATGTTGCCGACTGTCCGCACCCTCGGCCCTCCACTCCCACCCCCAGCTGTCCGTGTCGCATCCGTCCGTGCCTGCACTTTCAACTTTTCGCACCCTCGACCGGCTGCGCCCTCGACGTTCCGCGCCTCCGCCCGTCCACGCCTCCGGGTCCGGGCTGCGCCCACGACTGCACTTCTGACGGCGCGCCGACCACGCCTCCGCGTGCCCGGGGTTCTCGCGTACATACGCTTGCCGCCAGCGTCCGGCCCCCTGCAGTAGTAGTACGCACACATCCGGCCATGTCCGTGTTCATACGCGCATGATCAGAGCCGTTCTCACGAGTCGCGCATACGGGAGCCGTTTAGATTGATCTGAATGTTTATTCTCTATCTTGAACCGTCCCGAACGATGTGTGGTCCTGGAGAAGCGCTCGCAGGGCGATCATTTAGACGCCAGAAGGCATTGGGACAATCTGGAAGTGATGATTTCTCCTACTCAAGGCCGCGATTTCTTAAGTCGCACTTTACATCACACATTTCGCACTTCGTCACTTCAGCACTACATAAAGTGACGAAACGCGGAAATCACAAGTCTAACTGTTAGCTATCATCACTCCCGGGGCGCACAGTGGTCACCGGGCTTCCACAGCGTAGCTTGTGGATGGCATGACCGGCGTGAACTTCAAAAACAAAGAGCAGACAGTCGTCTCCACCGCTTGCCAAGTAAAGTCCGTCCGGAGAGAAGGCCAAGGCGTTGATGGAGTCTTCATGACCTTCAAGGTCTCGTGCGCAGACGTACAGCGGCAGGGTAGCGGTGCGAGACATGTAAGGAGGTCGACGATGAGGGAGGGTGGTAGGTTCAGCAGTTGTGCCACCTAGTATCACGCGCTCGGAGTGGAATGGCGCCACATGCGGCGTGGTCGTGCTCGCCGGGCAACGATCCGGCATGTAGCGGGTACTTGAAGTGACGCATAAGTTCCAACCGTGGCGACGTGATACTGAAGTCGGTGTGCTGGCTGTGTGCGTAGTCAACAGGCGATATGGATGAGAGACGCTGCCTTCTCATTTGACGATGAGCGTTGTAGGACGAGCGCCTAGAGCAGTATACCATGCCACCCGAGTTTCCGCTCACGAGGATCCAAGCATGCAGACCAAACATGTATACAGGAGTAATGAACGCGGATTGAATTAAAACCAAGGTGAATATGGTACGTGAGACACTATCAGAGCTGGAAATGCACATAACCTCAGGGAAGGAGCGTGGTATGGGAGGAATGACAGCCCGAGAGGGAGTGACGATGAGCAGAAATAAGGAATAGGAACGGAAGGGGCCAGTGCCGTAGGAATAAAGATGGAGCGAGGGTGAACGGCTTGGGAGCAGGGGATGGAAAGGCGACGAGTGGCGGGACACAGTGAAGAGGGAAGTAGAAGAGCCGCGGACACGGCAAGATGAGGCATGAACGAGTGACATTGACGGGAGCGACCGCAGAGATGGAGCCAACAAGGGAAACAGAAAGGAAAGCGGGTTTGAATGTCATCGAGCGGGACGCGGCCGAATAAGACGAGGTGGCCGAGACAAGAACGACGGGAACGGGGTGAGACGGGGAGGTCGAAGGCGAGGACGTGCGAGGCCGAGGTCGTGCGGTACGAGGTCGGACGGAGGCGAGGTCGTGCAGGACCGGGAACGGTGTAGAGGCGATTGTGGGCGGTATAGAAGCGACAGCGCAGGGCGGTGACTAGCAAGGATTCTACTTGCGAACCTCGAGACGGCCACGCGCCGACTCACTAAGGCAACGTCGCGTGAGCCGCGCCGTAATCAAGTTCTCAGCGCCGGCGACGTACCAGGATGTTGCGATGGCTGCCTATTTCAGCCATGTCGGATCGGTCAAGCCCTTCGTGAGGCTGAGCTTACGCCCATCGCCGCGCTGGTACCCAAGAGGTACGCAGTTCCAGTAGGGCCTGGCCGTCACAGCATCGGTGGTCCTGACCCAAAGCTGGTGGGATGATGGAGAGGAGTGACAGAAGACGTCGCCGAGGCGAATACCCGAGGGTGAGTCAGAAACGAACTCAGGAGGGGCGAGAATCTCGGTGTCCGACTGCGTCTTGAACCAGTAGGTCCCAACTTGCTCGACTTTGTCCTCCGAGAGGACGCCTGCGAGGTTCCTGAATCCCCTGTGGTGGCGCTTCAGGATGAGAGCGCCCTGGAAGAGTATCAGGGTCAAGAACATCTTGGATGTGACGCGTGAGGCTCACCGTGTCCGAAACCGTGACCTGCACGGCTGCGCGGGTAGTTCTCTTCTTGGTCGGAGCCGGTGCGACCTTGGTTGACGTAGACGACGCTGAGCGCGCCGGGGAGGGAAGCTCCAAGACCGACACCTCGTCCTCATCCCCATCCGATACACGAAGGGCTTGGCGAGGATAAAGAGCCGAGGTAGACTCAGGACGGGGCTCCGCCTTGACCGCCCGCGGGATAGCGGTAGCCCTTTGAGTCGATGGCGGGGGTGTCATCAGACCAGGGCCCGCCGCTACGGCCTTGCGAAGAGGTCGCGAAGCCGGAAGGGGCGTTTCTCCGTTGTGAGCCTCCCGGGGTATTGTGGGAAGGGATGGAACTGCCCGGAGGCCGCTAACCTCGCTTGCGCTCCTTCAAAGGCAGTGAGAAGTAAGCGGGAGCAACGCAGCGTAGATATCCTCACCTCTGGCGGTCCTGCGTAACCTTCTCTTCACCCAAGACTCGTCGAATGGTAAGAGGGATGTCGGTCTCCGGCTCGGCCTTAGCGGCGACTCTGTAAGGAACAGCTACCGCGCTCGGTAGCCCAGCAGGGGTGGTCGCTCTGAAGACGGTGGCCTCATGAGTGGTTGAGTTGCTGGGAACTCTCACGGGTCGGGCAAGTGGAGTGGGCGCTCGACCGGCGCTAGGTCGACTCTGGGGGTCCACGTCGTGCGCCACTTGGGGTCGCCCTGTGGTCGAGCGATCTCAAGCTTGTGGCGGCCGGTGGGTGTAGACGACGAATATGATCAACAGAAGCAGTGCGGTTTCGACGAGAGTGGCCATTTCTGAAGGGGATTTAGGTGAGGTGGCCTGAGCGAGTTCAGCCCTATCTTATATACACGGACGTACAAACCTCTTTATGGGAGCATTTGCCTCGGCACTTGCCAGATGGCAACGATGCTTGCTTCGTACGTGAATGCACGCGGCCAACGCGCTTTTCGGACGAATTCCTGCGTCACGGTTTGGTACGCAAGTTGCGGCTGTGTTGCAAACGAAACCTCTCGCGTCACAGGTTTTGCTGGAGTATGGAACCGAATTGTTTCGCGGGAGCAGGCAGAATGATCAGCACGATGATATACCAAGGCGGAAAGCAAGAAAACTACGCAGGAAATCTAGAAAACATGCGAACAGTAGCAAGAGAACGTCTCGAAAGCATACACCACCGCGGACAGCCTCGGCAAACAGCCCCAAATCGAGCGTGGCTTTGATACCAACACGTCAATATCCTCAGAATGAAACAGCATGCATGGGACTTACTAATGGCCTAATCGCGAAACGCGAACGGGATCAAGGCACGAAGCCTGGTAGGATCTGACTGAAGTTGTACCACCAACTCGTCCTCGAGCTCCTTGTTGCGACTACGGTAGTAATCGACGTCCTTGACATGAATGCTGACGATCAAGGCCAGACACTCGGCCTGCAGGGTCTTGCGACGAAGTGCCCCTTTCAACATCTCCATTTCCAGGAGTAGCCCTGTCATCCGTGACATCAGTATGGTTGGCGACAATACGCAACGCTGACATGCCTTCTACTGTCCTCCCAGTGCTCTCGTCAGGCATTCTATGGAGTGGCGATCTGGTCGCGCGTCCAACACCAGAACCAGTGGGCGAGAGTTGCTTCAGCGAGGGCGGACGGAGCGGATGAGGGCGGGAGGAGTGACCTAGAGTGTGCGATGCTATCAAGAGTTGATGGGAGATGGAGGCAGGCAGGCTGGGAACCTGCCGGTCGGAGGGGTCGTGTCCCGCGTGACGTCGCCCAAATTGGTTAGTGAGGCAGCCCGCGGCGGGCTACATCGTCAGGTCCTAGCAGGCGTTCACGTACTGGACGCGCTGCTCACGCATCCCGGTGCTGTTCAAGAGCAGATACGCGCGCCTGTGCAAACTCTACAGGGCATACTGGGTGATGGATGTGCAAATATCAACAACTGCGCGAGAAATACATTCGGCCATACGGCGAAACGGGCGAGTAGGGAAACGTAAGCCGTCAAACGTCTGATCAAGACGATGGAACCAAAGCAAATAGGGTGAGAGTGAAGATTAATACCACTGCCGCCGCCCAGTGTTGGCCTGCGACTGGAACCTGGATGGCGTTAGCAAACTGACGTCCCCTCAATAAATGGTTGAGGCACTTACCGCGCGTTCAGGAGTCTCCAGCTCTTGCTCGTCGCCTGGGTTAGTCGAAGTGGGTCATGGTTACGGCGATGACGGTCGGGGATAACAAACTCACTCTTGCGCCAGATGATTGCGTAAGGGTTCAGCTCATCCGACACTCCAGTCACAACGTAAGCCCGACCACAGAGCACGCTCGTAGCCTGCGATATGATCTGTCAAAGCACACCGCCAGCCTGAGATTGCACTTACGCCGACGCCGACGACCTGATCATGTGCTTGACAGGGTTGGATAGTCAGTAGGGTTAGTGGTGAACTTCGTCAGCGGAGCAACTTACCGAAATGTGAGAGCGTCTGGGCTCTCTGACCCGTCCGCATGTTCCAGACATAAGCTTCACTAGATCCGCTACCGCACAGGAGGTACCGGCCATTCTCCAAGAAGCAGCTAGAAGCAGCAACATCGCCCCCTCCTGAGTGTGCAAAGTGCCGGAGCCGCGCGCGAGAGTCTACCGAGTAGACCTCAAAGCCAACGTCCAGATTGAGGATTGACAAGAGCCTCGAGTCCTCCGAAAGGCAGGCAGAGACGCTATCAGGACGAAATAGTTATGTTAGATGATGTAGCGTGTAGACGGGGCCGACGCACACTCTTCCTTGTGGATCAATCGAAGACACGCATGTCCAGGTCTCACACTCGAAGAAGCTATGAGCAGGTCAGGGGACAGTCAGACTGCCGTGTGATATAACTCACAAAATGCCATTATGAAGATCGGTCGCCACAAGGAGCGAATCCGCGTCCTTTGCTGCAATCCAGGCGACAGCGGTCACGATTGGAGTCTCATGCCCCCGCTGCGAGTTCTCGGACGTGGGGCAAGCTATGTTAGCTACTGTTTCCCATGGCCCTAATAGTTGATGTCAGTTCGCCATGGATGCTGCTACCGGGTAGGACGGCGTACCATCCTCACGCCACTCCCAGATACGCAGCTCCCTTCCTGCACCTGAGGCGATCAAACTCCCGAGGCTGGAGATACAATTGACTGCGTTTGAGTGCGCAAGAAAGCCGAGTATGTCGAGGGATTCGGTGATCTTCAGCAGTACATGATGAGCCTTGCATGCCGTATGAGCCACTCCGAGTCGAAGTCATACTTACCGGTGAGAAGGCGCAGCTGGCCACATTGCCGCTCTCCGTACCAAAGATGATCACATTGTGTGGTGACATCCACTGCATACAGAGTATGGCAGTATCTCCGGCTGCCGAGCGTATGAGATCGCAGCTTTCTACTTCCCAGATGTGCAATCCGCCGTCTGTGGTCGCCGTCGCGAGGTATTTTGCATCTGGACTAAAGGAGGCGGCGACTATGCTTGACTGGTGTTCCAGAGCTTTAGAAGACCTTTTATAGGGACAGAGCATTGGTGTGAGGGACGGAGAGGCCAGTGAATGTTTTAAACGATAGTTTAGGCTCTGCGGCGAGTGTGCGCGAGTGCAGCGAAGCTCGAAGACTCCCAAAGTCCCAGGCCGTGATCATCGGAAACGATCACGTGGTACGCGGTTTGCCCGGGACGCTGGGGCTGCGCTAAGTGAGGGCGTCTCAGGTTTGCCCCGAACTTCGCTGTCCTGCAACGTCCAGACAAGCACTTCTCTCGGAGCATCAACTTCAAGTTCCCACTATGCGTCCGCGACATTTGCAGCACGTTGATGGTAGCGCGTTACGACGCGAGCCGCAATGGCGTGCACGGTATGCACGTGTCGGCTAGACGTGCAGGCCTCCCAGAACCCCGGTACAAAGACCTCTAGTGGATGCCAGAGTTGCCACTCAGCACCTCTCCTCCCATCCTCCACCACCCCTCATCTTCTCTTTATCTCGCCCATGCCTTCCGTCCGCTCTCCCCTCAGCTGCAAGAACGTGAGTCCTGACTTGACGACTCGGAGCGAAGGTCCTAGCTAACCATGGCGAGCATGTGTAGCCCGTGATGAAACCCATTGTGGGCATCGTCTACGCGCAGGACCAACGATGCCCCGCGCCAGTACAAATTCCTACTGTGGCTCACCCGACTCTCGACGGCGCCGCCAACCCGTCCTTCCCGTCCTTCGAAGCCATTCTGGGTGCCGACAACAGACTACACGAGACCTGGGTGACCCTGGAGGACGGTATCGGCCGCGAACACCGCTTCCTCATCGCCGCCCAGTACTGCCCCGAATGCGACATCAACCGCTCTCTCAATGGGGTCCTCCCGGGCGCCAACTGGCGAGGCGGCTTGATTGTCATGCGCGGCGGACGCAGGTCCTTTGTCGTCAACATGGGCAGCTCGAGCTACAAGCAGCTCGCTCGTGCCGCGGTGCATAGGTATGTCGTATCTCTCTCACCCACACCGATTCTTACGCGATGCTTCAGGTTCCTTACCGAGGCCGGCCCTCTTGTCGCCCACGCTGCCGCAAACAACCTTCCCGTTCAGATTCCCGTAGCCTATCAGATGTAGTCGTGCCCCTCAGGTCGTCTAGCACTACCAGTACAAATTCGCTCCTGGCTCAATGTGAATAACCTTTCCCTCCCTCGATGATCATGTCCTTGAACCGCACCCCCTCTGAACTCAGCCGTACAGCTGTCGCTGTTAAAGGTGTTAATCTAGTTAAATGTTGTGTACCTAGGATCATAAGCGCGCGTTTGCCTGAGTGTCTCTCGGTGTTCGGCGCTTGAAGGACGCCCACCGGTGGCACTCCACGTTGACGAGTCTCCACGTTGACGAGTTGAGCATGTACTGCGAAGCAGCGGTGCCCGCTGCCTCGCTGCGTGCTCGAATCCTCCTTTGTCCAAGCCTCCTTTCTACGTCTGAGCCAGCGAGGATGGCGCACCAGATGCTGCGTTCGAGCGTCCTCCGTTCAACACTGCCAGGATCAACGACTTCCAGAACGCCTCCGGCCGTACCGTCTAATCATCGTCCCCGATGCTGGTCAGTAGAACATATCCGAGCGTGAATGGAGTCTCTGATTTGGAAATTTTCACTTCAGCACAACGTCCCGTATCGTGAGCGCCGAGTTGAACTCGACGACCCGCCCCATGAGGATGAAGGTGATACAGTTGCAATCGGCTAATCATCGTGCGTCTGACGCTAACCTCTGTGCAGAACAGACATCGGTATGCCCCCAGTGCATGGTGCCTCGCGTTGTTCTGCAGCCAGGGGCGACGGCCTGGTGTTGTTGCACCATGCGCGCCACTGATCGCTGTATCACGTCTCTGCGAACCGAGCTCGATGCCGTTAACGAACGCGCCGTCGGATTAGAGGAGGAGCTGTGCGAGGAGAAGAGCAGATCTAGCGCTCTCGAGCGGGATCTACGGCGTGGCCACGCGCAAGCTGTAAGCGCATTCTACCCCTCCGTATGCACTGCTCCTGATAGGCTCTTCATTCAGAAAATAGACGAAGCCTCCATTGCACGGCTCGAGGACCAGCTTTCCGCCGTCTCCGTGCGCCAAGAGGAGGAGACGATGCGTCGAGGTGCGCAGTACCGGGATCTCGACAAACAATACACCTCCCTACGTGCCGACCACGTAAGTGTATCCGTATCGACGTCTTATGAGATCTGACCACTCGCATTGGATAGGAGGCCCTTCGTGAACAGAGCGCAGATATACAGGCCGACCGCGACTCTTGGCAGAGCAAGTACGATTGCTTGCTGTACGAACGTGACTCCGCCATCAAGGCATTTCAGAGTCGTACCACCTTCATGGAACGGGACAATGTACGGCTCCCTGGGCTCCTGCTATGCGCACGACTGATCGTTCTTCTATGCAGGCGTCCTTGACCGCCGAGGTCGCGCTCTACCGTGACCGATGCTCCAGCCTTGCCTTTCAACTTGACGATGCGACGGCTGCGCTGGACAGGGCGAAGACCGACTACCTCAACCTCGAGTTCCAATCCAACGAAGCGGCCGCGGAGATGGCTGCCGAAAGAAGGGAGCGACAGCGTGAGTGTTATCAACACTTTGTGCGCTGTAGCGGTCCCTTATACAGCTATAGTGGACATCCGAGACCTCCAACAGAGACTTCGCAAGGCATCCGCAAGAAACGCTGTCACTAAGGTTGACGCGTCTCTTCAGACTTGCTTCCCCATCACGGCGCCTTCTTTGGCGCCAAGCGGAACCGCTATCGAAGCTGCAATCGATACCACCGACACCCCCGAGGACGAGTCGTCCGTCGTCCATTCGTGGAATCTCGGCGAGGTAGTCCTGAATACGGCTACGAAGTTTCCTCAGCCCGCGCGGATCCACACCATACCGGCTTCGTACTATTATCTCCTCTTCATCGACCCGCTTTCGGTCTTAGGTGCATTGCAGCACATATTCGTTCCTGCGATGGGCATCCGACCCCTCCGTCCACGCATCGCCGGTTCCTTCCCATGCACGCTGCTAGCCAGGGTTACTTCCTGTGCTTCACGAAGCCTCAGCAGCGGTCAGGGTGTTCGGAACCGTAGTCTCCCTCATGCGCCACTCTCAACCTCGACGGTGGATCCCGGTGTTGAGGAGGTCGCCCAGAGGCGTCTGCCTTCCGCATGGCGCCGGACACTTTCGGCGGGTTTGGTGCGTAGCCTCACGATGGTGATGCTCGCATGGGTGCTGATGTAGTGGCCTGGGACAGAATCACGTGTCTTCACGCCTCGCTCTCAGTCTCCTCCTTCTCTCCCTTTACGCTCTCGGCCTGCTGGTCTTTGTTATGGTGTCCGAACACCCTCCGTGCACATGTGATATGCTACCATGGCGGTACGCGAACGGTGTCACAGTTTCGATGCTCGAGTATGTATTAGCCACGGCGAACTGGTGGATCACTGGGTGCGTGCTTTATTGTGAGCGGCTGATTCTCGACATGAAAAGCGCACGTTGCCTTGCTACCGCCGTATCGACCTAGACACTGCGAATATCGTTGTATAATACAATGCTACCAATTTCTCCCTCGCCGTTTCGTCTTCGCCGGGTGGTGGCTGATGCCTGACTTACGGCGCCTTTATCATCTCAACAAAGGTCTATGTGACGCGCTTCGCAGGGCACTTGCGGACGTTCGCCACTACCCTCTCTACTTCTTACTCCTCCACATCCCCGACGTCCTCCATCATGAGTACCCAGCTCGACGGCGAAGACCAGTTAAGTTCGTCGTCTCGCTCCACGCTCGCTTCGCTGACAGCATGGTTCAGGCTCGAACACGTCCACTTCGCGGCCACACACCAAGTAGCCTTCGCTAGGACGTCCTCCACTGATGCAGAGGTGGCGTTCCAACCATGCCGGGTCCTGATCATCGAGGTTAACCGGGACCAATGTGCGTAACTCTTCTACTGCGTGCGTGTAGCGCTCCATGAGTGACATTCATACGCTGTCCAATCCAGATTCTATCATTGTCAAGTCCATGCAGTCTAGTACCTGGTACTCGGCAGTGATCTGTGCCGACTGGAAGGTCCAGAGCAACGAGGTACGATCAGCCGGTCTGAGTGCATTGAGACGAAGGACTGACGCCTGTGTGTCACATAGAATGAAGGGGAGGTGCGGTGGCAACTTCCCCCCTCGGCCTCCAGCGCACACGCGTCCTGGGTTCGTCTCCGGTTCTCGAACAGCCTCGTCTTCTGGGACTTCACCCGACAGTTTGCGGATGCGTGCTTCCGGGCCCATCAGCAAGCAAGCGAACTCGCCGACAATCTGCATCGGATTGCAGACGCGGACACCTTCCCTCTCTACACGGCCCTCTATGAAGGTCGCCTATATGACGTAACGGGAGGTTTGGTGCCATGAGTCATCAGGGCGCACCGGATGGTATGCTATCCGTAGCGACGAATTGAGGTCGGCGCGGATGAGATTCGCGTGAAAGCAAAGCAGCGGTCGAACAGCGAGGACCTGTACATGTACGGCGAGAATGTATACTATGTTGCACCATCAGACCCTCTCAGCTCAAGAGCTCGACAAGGCACCGCCCGCAGGCGGACCAGAAAAGGTGCATGAGGTGCACAAGGCGAGGAGATACGACCTCTCGAAAAAAAAATGGGGTAGAGAATACAGGTGGGACGAGAATCGAACGAATGACCACACGAGCGTGTCTGAGCACAAACTCGGCTGGCACAGCTAACCGCTGAGCCATAAGTACTTCCCCGGCATTGCTGCGGTTGTGGGTCCCGACCCGAAATGGTAGACGGGTATACGATCTGCTGGAGTGCCACTCCGGGGTAACGGGCATTTGTGTCTGCTATTTAGGGCGTACAGGCTGCTAAATTTGTCCACACAAGTAACAATGTTCAAGGTGTACAGGCCGCTAATTGTGTTGCCACAGCTAAGAATGTTCAAGGTGCGCAGGCCATTGATCTTTCTTGGTAAGACCATCCGCGATTGTGTTTGCACGGCTGTAAATGTTGAGGGCGTACAGGCTGCAAAACGTGTGCGCACGGCTAAGAATGTTCCGGGCGCACAGGCCGTTAATCCTTCTTACTCAGAACATTCAGGGCATACATGCCACTAGTCGTGTCCGCACGGCTCAGAGCGTTCAGGGCGTACATGCCACTAGTCGTGTCCGCACGGCTAAGAACGTTCAGGATGTACAGGCTGCTAATTGTGTCCGCACAGCTAAGAACGTTCAGGACGTGCGGACAGACAATCGTGTTCGCACGGCTAAGAACGTTCAGGACGTACAGGCTGCTAATTGTGTCCGCACGGCTGAGAACGTTAAGGCGTATAGCCAGCTAATCGTGTTCGCACGGCTAAAAACGTTCAGGACGTGCGGACAGACAATCGTGTTCGCACAGCTAAGAACGTTCAGGATGTGCGGACAGACAATCGTGTTCGCACGGCTAAGAACGTTCAGGACGTACAGGCTGCTAATTGTGTCCGCACGGCTAAGAACGTCAAGGCGTGCAGACAGACAATTGTGTTTGCATGGCTAAGAACGTTCAGGACGTGCGGACAGACAATTGTGTGCACACGGCTAAGAACGTTCAGGATGTACAGGCTGCTAATTGTGTCCGCACAGCTAAGAACGTTCAGGACGTGCGGACAGACAAGTGCGGACACGATTGTCTGTCCGCACGTCCTGAACGTTCTTAGCCGTGCGGACACGATTGTCTGTCCGCACGTCCTGAACGTTCTTAGCCGTGCGGACACGATTGTCTGTCCGCACGTCCTGAACGTTCTTAGCCGTGCGGACACGATTGTCTGTCCGCACGTCCTGAACGTTCTTAGCCGTGCGGACACGATTGTCTGTCCGCACGTCCTGAACGTTCTTAGCCGTGCGGACACGATTGTCTGTCCGCACGTCCTGAACGTTTTTAGCCGTGCGAACACGATTAGCAGCCTATACGCCTTAACGTTCTCAGCCGTGCGGACACAATTGTCTGTCCGCACGTCCTGAACGTTCTTAGCCGTGCGGACACGATTGTCTGTCCGCACGTCCTGAACGATCTTAGCCGTGCGGACACGATTGTCTGTCCGCACGTCCTGAACGATCTTAGCCGTGCGGACACGATTGTCTGTCCGCACGTCCTGAACGATCTTAGCCGTGCGGACACGATTGTCTGTCCGCACGTCCTGAACGTTTTTAGCCGTGCGAACACGATTAGCAGCCTATACGCCTTAACGTTCTCAGCCGTGCGGACACAATTGTCTGTCCGCACGTCCTGAACGTTCTTAGCCATGCGAACACGATTAGCTGCCTATACGCCTTAACGTTCTCAGCTGTGCGGACACCATTAGCAGCCTGTACGTCCTGAACGTTTTTAGCCGTGCGAACACGATTAGCAGCCTATACGCCTTAACGTTCTCAGCCGTGCGGACACAATTGTCTGTCCGCACGTCCTGAACGTTCTTAGCCATGCGCACACGATTGTCTGTCCGCACGCCCTGAACGTTTTTAGCCGTGCAGACATGATTAGCAGCCTGTATGTCCTGAATGTTCGTAGCCGTGTGAACACAATTAGCCGGACACAATTAGCTGCCTATATGCCCGAAACATTCTTAGCGAGAAGGATTACCTGCCCACACACCCTCTTAGCAGCGTGAAAACATATAGCTGCTTGCATGCCCTGAACATTCTTACTCGCACAACTATGATCATGCTCATGAATATCCACTGACCAGTCTGCTTGCCAGTTCCCATACCGGTTGAATCCATGTCTGCGAACTTATGTCTGACATGTATTCCATAAACTCATTGTATCTTCACTTTCAATAGGAGAACCATGAATCCATGGGTCTCATTCCTTCCTTACTCATCTCCCACTCTATGTACTGCTCAGATGCAGCAAATTGATCCATATTAATCCCCCAGATGTCTCATTTTTTCTGTTGTTACAAAGTAATCACCCTATTACCATCATTTGATGCAGTGGCATATGCTCAGGTATATCATCATCCCATCCCAACAACAAGCTTTGTATGATTCCCATGGAACACCTCGTTACATGCAAACATCACCAGAACCAAACAAAGGGTTTGTTAGGTGTGGCACAGTTTATTACACAGAAATCAAAGAGAGCTTTCACTTCATGTATTACACTGGTGTAATCACCATACTACATCCGACACCACCGTAAGCTCAGATTGAGATTATGTAGCGTGTCATCACTGTGTAACATCCTGTCACATTCAGGCCCCATTTGGCCAGTGATTACTGTGTGACTTCCGTGTAACGCGTCATTCTACGGGTCAATGCCCCCGGTGGGAATGAGATGCGCGTCTGCACTGCCACCGACTCCAGCTCTCGCGCTCCCCCGCAGAATTTGGGCGAACGCACTTGAGCGCAATGGACTAAGAGGTGTTTCGGAAAGAGCATCAAGTAAAACGAGATAATCACGAGGTATCTGCGGACTTACCTAGTAGACACCAGCGAGCAGTCTTGTCGGCACGATTGCAGGATCGCGCGCGGCACACCCAGCACCGAACCGTACAAACGCGACAGGTCCGCATGCCATTGCATATCGGGACGATTGTAATAAGCAAATGCAAGAGTCTCTTTCGTCCCCTATGCTGAAAATCATGCCCTCGCGTGATGGGATGGTATGATTTGAGTATCCGCTCCCCCTTCTCTCACCTCTACCACCCCTCCCCCTACACCCCTACACTCCACACGCCGTAGGCGAACACAGGGTATCTTATCGTCAATCCGCCCCAGAATCCATCATCCATCATACATACGCCAAAGGAAGACAGCGCTGCACGCAGCGAGCCTCGCGCCATGACCAAGGCCCGCCGTGCGCCCACCTCGGGCCGCTGGTGCGGCGGCGGGTGCCCAGCCGCCATCGACGGCCGCCGCTGCAGCTTCCAACGGGAGCTCGACGGCATCCGTCCAGGCTACACCGCGCTCTTCGGCGCGTCGAGCGAGGGCGGCGGCAGGGGGAGGCGACGCGGGGTCATCGTGATATGTAGCTTCGTTCATGTGTGGTTGTGAGCAGGATTGGGTGGGATACGGATGCGGTGCGGAGGGCGGGATGTGCGCGTGTGCGTGCGTGCGCATGGCGGCAGTACGCGGAGCTCATCGGGGACTTGGGCATCGAGCATGGCAGCGAGAGATTCTGGAGTGGCGGCGTCCGTGCGGATAGTCACCCCCATGATGCGACCTCGTTGTCGCTCTCAAGCTCGGCGTTCATAATGGCTCGCCCTTCTTGGCGTCTCCCTTCGCGTGTTGTACATGTACAAGCTGACGAAGGACATCGTGATGCCCACCGCCTACATAGCGTGGACGGGCTGCGCGGCGGAAACGATCGCAATGCAGACAACGGCGACTTCCCAGGCTTGATGAGCGAAGAGGGTCGAGGGCGTGACAGGTGAGGACGAGATGACGAACACGATGATGCTCTAGATTGAGTACGTTTCCAGGAATTGCGTGCCCGTGTGTTGGATGCGAGTTATACGCGTGAGGTCGACCTATGCAGAGAGCATCGATATCGCTGGGAGGTCGCACAGCCAAATGGGGATCAAGAGCAGGAAAACCGTGTTTGAGGAGTAGAAGAGGGTAAGCTTGGCGAGCTTGTGCGAGAACTGGGCGCAGGGGCCGGAGGAGAGGGGCTTCAAAAGGTTAAGAGACACGAGAATCATCGCGAAGCTGGACGCATAGAGGAGCCCTATCACGCTGCTCCTGGTAGAGATATATCATGATAGGCAACTCCTCAACGACACGGGCCGCCATAGACGGTCTCCGGTGACGAGTCCAGCGATGCAGAGAAGGGTAGAAGAAGAGCTCACGAAAGAGGCGACGTGCCGCCTCAGTCGTGGTGGGCGAGATGGTCGTGATGTCCATGTCATTGTCCGGAGGTGTGCGAGAAGGATAGGGGAACGAGTACATTATTACGACGGGACGTGTGCGCGGCAGCCGTCGGCGGAGATCGTATTGCTCTTGGGTTGGGACTACGTCGCGGTGGGAGTACGACTGCGTCGTCGCTGTCGTCCTCGGGAGACCTCGGCATCGCTCTCCAATTGGGCTTGGTAGTGGACAGCACGAGGCCCAGCGCAACTTCGAGCTACGCTACTCTACTCCTCTACTCGTGTGTGCCCTACTCTGCCGCGTCCTTCGCGATATCGTACATGTGGAGCCGACGAAAATTCGTCGCAGACGGCCTGGACGGGGTGTAGACGGTGGAATCGATCGAGTGCGTCGCCAGGGGACCGGGTCAAGGAGGAAGACAAGCGCAATGGTCTTCAGAGGGGCAGAGGGGTGAAGTGCCAGTGCCGTTGGTGGTGAGAGTGCATGTTTCCGGGCGCGACGTTGCAGCCAAGTTTGTCAATCTTCATTGTGCTGACTCGCGCCGGGAGTAGCTCTAGGATGTCGTAGTAGAGCCAGGTCGAAACGATGAGAGAAGATCGTAGATGAGCAGGCTCAAGTGATCGCACCTGGGGAAGTATTGGGGCCCCGCGTCGGAAGGGATGATCTTCTTGGAGACCGCTTCTGGGATACGAACACCGGCGTAGAACCCAAACGCGTTGTCCAAGAGCTGTCGGATGTAGATGATAACATGACAACAGACAACAGAAGTAAGCGGGAGAATCGAGGCCTGGAGGTTCATGAGGTACCGAACGCCGGCCAGAAAGGCGTATGCTGAGACTGCGACGATGAGGGCGTATGCCGCAACTGTAGACAGCGAGGAGATCGCCTATGCGTGTCGTCAGTTTGGATAAGTACGCCAAGGTGCGGACGATCACTGACCTGGGGTGGATGGGCATGCGGCCATCCATCTGGAACGGAGGTATGCTTTAATGCTCGTCCGGCGGTTGGAGACATCATTGCCGTGCAGAACACTCTGGTAGAGGATTATAGAAAGCTCCTCCATTTGACCTTTTATACTGGCCGGCTGCGTTTAGCACTAGCAGACGACCTTTCAAGTTCGCCGTCCCGAGTGCCCAGTTGCTGTCGGCCATGAGCAGGTAAGACGAGGGCGAACGAAGATGACGATCGGAAGACACATGGGGAGCCTGTATGTCGATTATGAGCGCGTGGAAATCAGGAGGACCGAGTGGGCACTAGGCGTGGTCCGCCATGGACGTCGGACGAAACAGAGACATGGTTGTGTGAGCCGGGCACAGCAGTTCGGGACCCAGCGCCTGTCCGCCCTAGGTGGGACGCTTCGGGCGCTTGCAGAACTCCTACTTGTTACTCTATTATATCGCCCAGATGTGCTCTGCGAAGCGATTTTAACCCTGCTACGATCGATATACACCCTGTAGAGCGATGCGACATAGTCAAAAAGTCTTAGTAATTTATGCCCCGGAAGTTCTGGAGGACTTCGTCCGGCCCTCTCGATTTGGGCGCTCAAATGAAGAGTGCCGGATCGGCAAGGCCTCGCCTTCGCCGCCACTCCAGGACGCTCCCTCTCGCTGCGACCCGTCCTTCTCTGCGACCAACCTACTAATTATACAAATATGGTCCCTCGCTACTCTACCCGACCGGCATCACTCATGATGTCTCTCTATGGCTTTGGTACGCTCGTCTTCGTAGCGTCACCAGCAACCTCTCCCTGCGCCTCGCCCTCCTGCTCAGCATCGCATACAACACTCCGCTATACAAAGCTATCCTGGCATGACCTTGAACATAACCCACATTCTATGAAAGAAAATCTATCAAGCTAGCAGAGAATACCCGCGCTTGGAAAGGATCCCTCCAAGTGATAGCATCGGGAAGTGGGTCTTGCGGGGAAGATCTTCGACGAATCTGTGAGTACACATCGGCTTGCTCAGTTACCAGTGTTTGATGTCCGTATCTCACTTACAGAAGCACACTAGCACGAGTAGCAGCTGCCAAGCGTTCGTCAGTCGCATTAGCTCTACACCCGAAGACGTTGTGCAACCTGCTGCGTACATTCCGGCGAGTACTCGAAGAACTATAAAGTCGAGTTTGAGCTTACTGTCTACAGGTACCCGGCCTGTGCCGCCTCCCCAGGGTGGGCGATCCTCTACTGTGAACAGCCCCAAGTTCTCGACGAAGGTGACGAGGGGACTTAAAGAAGACATCGACCCCATGTTAGCTTTGCTATTTCCTGCCTGCCATACGGAACGCTGAGTATTTACACAGTGGCCTTTCGATGCTTCTAGACAAAGACGATCTCAGGACGCGTGTAGAGGACGCCCAACGCATCGGAGACAACCGACATGCAGGAGGAACGAATCCCTCAGGCGAGCGTGGAAGGTGAGGTAGCTACGTTCCGCGTTCATCATTTCGTTCCATTGCTGACGCGCCGGAGAGATCTCGGGCAGCAGTGTCAATGCCCTCACCCTGCGAGATCACCTTCCAGTTGGGCGCGGGTGCTCAGGGCAGTGCAACGAGCGTGGCATGCTGATGCTGTATTACTGGCTCGTACTTACTGCCAGAATTCTGCTCGATAGACGGGCTGTACTCAAGAATACGTGGACCTTCCATCACGCGGAGCTGTGGTTGGGACGCCTGGCCTCGTGTTGAGGGTTGTGTCCGACTATTTCCCACAGTCGTAGTGGCGGCGATGCGGAGGCATTGCCAGCTGTTCCGCTCAGAACGAGGCATCTTTTGAACACACGTCGACCTCCTCGTGACATTCTTCATACAGTTCATAACCTTCACGTCTACACCGCGACTATACACAAACTACATTGAAACACCGAGACCTCCAGGCTCGACTCTAAGTGGTACTGGTGTTCAGTGCCATTTCTCTGTTGCGCGTTGGCTATGGGTTCACCTGCTCGACACAGGTCTTTTGACGCACGCGCGCTGGTGCCCTGATAATCAACGCGGATCAGGGGTACTAGCGCGGGGCAGTACGGGGCAATACCCGGAGGCTTGATAACCCGGAGTCCTCGGCGTCCTGGCGCACGGGCAGACATTATATAGGGCGAGGTACGTACTTTGGACTCTACTCGTCGTGCTACTGTTGCTGCATCTATCTGTGATCCACCTGCAAGGCGAGTTCGTACAGCCTCTGACCCGTTCCTCGTATACTGCCTTCCTAACAGCGTGTGGATGCTATGACCTAGGATGCCGCGCTTCTTGAACACATCAACGGGCGAATTTGAATGGCACGGCGATCCACCATTATATGTCACCTATGCTATACTATCCCACACATGGCGCTCCTGGGAGGACGGCGGAGAGCAGTCCTACGAGGACGTCCGGAAGCTCCAGGATGAGGTGGACCAGGACCTGCAGAAACTCCACGTCGCTGTAGTAGATGAGTTGAAGACGCTCGGCCTGGGGCCACAGCCTAGCGTCGTCAAGCACTCTCACAAGCGCCCTCATCCGACGGCCACCGAGGAGCCTATGCCCGGAAAGCCTATAACCATCCTGTCGCATACCAAGCTCTCCGACAAGATCAGGGAGATATGCAGGGTCGCCCGTCAGGCGGGTTATCAGTTGCTCTGGATCGACTCCTCCTGCATTGACAAGTCTAGCAGCGCCGAACTGTCCGAGGCGATCAACTCGATGTACGAGTGGTACAGGCTGGCGAACGTGTGCTACGTCTATCTCGAGGACGTTCCGAACGGCGAAGACCCGACGGCCAGGAAATCTAAGTTCTGGACGAGCAGATGGCACAAGCGCGGCTGGACGTTGCAGGAGCTCCTCGCACCTGGAGACGTCGTCTTCTTGACGAAGTCCTGGCAGTTTCTGGGCACGAAGATGGGGCTGGCCTCGACTCTGAAGAAGATCACCCATATCCCTACCGACATCCTCACAGGAGAGGCTCCGTTGAACTCCGTCAGCGTGGCGCGTAGGATGTCTTGGGCGGCGGAACGGGATACGACGCGTGTCGAGGACGGAGCGTATTCGCTGATGGGTATCTTCGATGTTCACATGTCGCCCATCTACGGCGAGGGCTGGTATGCGTTCCTGCGGCTTCAGGAGGAGATCATCAAGACAATCCCCGACCAAAGCGTCTTCGTCTGGGGTGATAGCTGCACTCTCCTATCTTTGGACCGGGGTCTTCGCCGTTCCAAGGAATGGGATTCCTTCCGCGACCTCTCTCAAAGCGGCCTGCTTGCAAGCAATCCAAGCGCCTTCCTGCACACCGACGACATCTCTCTTCTGTCTCCCGGAGACTTAGCGTCGCGTCTTGGTCTCCAGAAGGAAGAAATCCCCCCTGTCCATTGCGTCTTCACGCCACAAGGTGTCCGCTTGCGTCTCCTCTTTGTCGATCTCACCCAGGCCCCCAAGGTCTTCGAGGCCATCTTCACATCGTTAGGGGAGCAGCTGTGCGAAGACTGTCTGCGGCTCGGCCGGGCCCATGCGCTGGCGTTTCTGCAATGCGAAGACGAGAACGGATCGCTCATCGCCGTCCCTCTGCGACGGCCACAGGCGGGGGTGGAAGACGGGGACGCCCTCCTGATCTCGACCCATGTCAACTGCCATCCTAAACCGCTGAGCGACCACAATGATCGCTATCATTTCGTCCGCCTGGGGAAGGAGGCGGTCGTCGAAGCCCTCCCTTTTCTCTCGCCCGTTTCTGCTGAGGTGACCCTTCTCCATCACCATCGGCGCCCCCCGGTCCCGAAGGCATACATCCTCCCGGTCCCAAAGCTGAGTAGCTCGTACGAAAACGATATGTGGTTCGCGGAGAGCTCCAGTGGCCCGCTCGCGCGTCTTTCCCCGGAACATCTCGAGGCGTTGCGCGCCCTAGGGTTCACGGTCACCGCTTTACAGTGCGAGCGCTCCCAGGGGGAAATCGTCATATCGACCTCTCTCATCTCGCAAGATGACAGCGCCTCCCGGAAGGCGTCGACCACGCAGACAATCGGCGTGCGCATAGTCCTTCGGACGTGTCGGAGTTACTTGGGTGATACGGAGGTCTACCTCTCCGTTACCAACTCCTTCCGGTCCCTCTCTCCCGCCACACGACAAACGTCAAGTCCGAACGGCACTGCAGTAAGTCGTCCCCCAAAGGCTCTCACGCAGTTCCCGTGCGGTTTCTCAATGCCTCTGCAGGACGCTCCTCAAGTGCACAATGAGCGACACATCCGCTCTCTCACGTGCTCCAGTATGAGCCTTTGGGATCCGACACTGGTTGACGCGAAATTTGTTATCAGTGCAAGTCCTCCTCAAGGGCGCAAAGTGTTTGCCCGACGGCTCCTCAAGCTGGCCTTGATGCGCCCTTCTTCCCCCGCTGCGGCGTGGGATGACGCTCTCTTGCTCTCCATCAAACTCTCCGACGAATACATGCCAAGCCGTCTGTGACGTCTGTGAGTACTTGGCGTCCCGAGCCCTACGTGTCTCAAGGTATGCACTCTCTGCTCTGGGTAGGGTTATTCTCACATAGGCCCTGTATTTCCTAGTCACCCGTCCATCAACTACTGGTATTTTCTGATATGGACGTTCCTACTGTAGCTTGTCCGAGTACGGAGGAACCGCTTGTCACAGATATCGCACGGAATTCTACTACCCCTCGATACGCACTGTATGACACACTCATTCGCGGCGTCGGGCAGCTCGTCACCCACGCACCCGCCTTGGGCCTCGGGGTCATCGTCCCGTCCATACCTCGTACTCGCGATCACACCGCAAGCAAGAGCACCACCGCCGTCGTGAATTCGTACAACTTGCAAGGACCAGGTGGGCGGAATCGATTCGAGCAGGGATGTAGCGTGCTGGTGGGCGTGCAAGCGCCGTCCCCTCTTAGCGTCCGCACTTGTATGCCACAGCCCCATCGTCAGCTACGAATCGTCTCTGTATCGTATATCTCGCCTGCTATACGTCTCCCATCGTCCTGATCGCGAGCGATGACAGGCGACACACTCATCTGCACAGGCCATGAACCCTCTTCTGCTATACGCCACTAATGTGCGGCACAGAAAGACGCCTTAGTGTACATGCGGGGGCGAGAAGAGCGTTTCAGCGAAGACCACCCAGCGCGTGAACACCGGATGTGCGTGGCCGTGTAACGAGACGGCGCGCCCGTGCTACGTGTCGAAGGTGAGATCACTTTCGTGAACCCTGCCCTGCGAAGCTAGTGAGCACACGCGTTAGTGAGCACGTCCGGCGACAGGTTCGCTAGATGTACTCACGACATAGCGAGCCCGCCGCGCTGTGTGATGCGTCCGGACGACAGTAAATGCGGTCTATAGGGCACAGATCTGCGCCGTGGTATGCCCCGCTTGCGTGATGCCAGCGCCGACTTCGCTTGTCGTATTCTAGGTTGCGGCCTGCCGTACCCACTTGACCTCGCTGGCCCACTTCTTAACCGGCACGTCAAGCGTCGCAGTTGCTATCGGCGGCGGTGGCCGCAGGGGTGTACACGGCGTCCACGTACGTGCCGGACATGACCAGCACATACCTCAAGGCGTGCGCGTGAAGGACGGGTTATGGGGGTATACGCGAGCGCAATGGAGAGCGCGGGGCCGGCTAACTGGACATGGAAGACTAGACAACCACCCCGGAGACCCCATCAGCGACTCGGAGATTTCGTGGGATGAGAACGTACCGCATTGTCCTTCAGACGCCGCGATCAGGCTGGCGTACAGAATAGACATCAGTGATCTGAACACGAGCAGGGTGGGTGACACTAACCAAACTGCACGCACGACGTGCGCAAAGCTACCGCATGAGAGACTGAGATCGGGCTCGCGGTAACATATACTACGCGATCTTCGATGTGATGTAAAGGCGTCGTCGAGGAGATGGTGGATTGTGCATTTGTGCACTGGAAACGGCACATTAGTTCACTCGAGGGCCCGAAACAGGATAGGTACGAGTTCGCATATCATACTCGATACGCATCGAATCGGAGATAGCCTAATAGGACGTACCTCCTGAGGGTTGTTGTGGACGTGAGGGGAGCTAGGAAGGGTCTGTGAGAGTTGAACATGTGTGTGGCGGCATGTCTGCACTGTTGAACATGTACGTGCCTCTCCTCTCCTGTTGCAGAGCACGAGCAAAAGTACCATGTGTCGAGATCAAGAGCAACCAGGGCGTTCGATAGTCGTAGAGACCAGGCGTAGAGCAGTCAAGGGCGTTGATACCAGCGTTGGAGCTCCTGGAGGCTACATAGATCTGGCAGACAGAGCAGGACGCAAGACGCAGGAGGGCCTTGTCCGAGAGAAGCTTCGTTGCGCGCGTGGGTGACAGGAGGCAAAGTGACGGGAAGGCGGCAATCCAGAGCTTCTCTGGCGCATGGTGGCAGCGCACGGAAGTCCGGCTGTCCGGGCGGAGGCTACGACACGGTCCGTGGGCTCAACGTGTGGTGTACAAGATAAAGCTTCAAGGCCGCAAGCTTCAAGTTCTCAGCTTACCTGCACGAGCCACTTACCTATCGCGTGGAGGGTGGATGGTGACGTGGACGTTGTGGTGCAAGGCAAAGGCGCTTGTGCAGGCAGCCAGAGCCGGCATTTCCCGTGCGGACCGAAAGCCGGGTTGCGCGCTTGTTCAGTCCGTCCACCTCGTCTGCGCATGTCCCCCGTCATATCCGCACAAACTCCCGTCTCGTCCTGGTCCAGATACATCACGGCACCGCTAACCCGGACTTGTTCCTTCTCCTCCCCAGTCAACACGCTGTACGCCTTGCTGCAGGCCTTGGTCGTCGGTAAAGTTCGCTGTGACTGCAGCCAATGCGAGAACGAGACAATCAAACTACCGTGAGCCAAATTCGTTGCCATACCCCGCAGTCCGTTCGCCCCTTCCACACACCTTGTCCAGAGTTCACAGTTCCTTGTCTTCTCAGGAATCATCTATCCCTCCCAATCGTGCACGGCCACCGGAGGGCAGCCACCCACTACGCCCTTTCTTACGCACCCCGTGCTAGCAGCACCTCACCAAGCCATGCGCTGCCGGACACGCGCCCCCTCACCCAGACGGGTCGGCAACAGCGCCCAGGTGCCAGTCAGCCCAACGCTTCCGACTCCGATGATCCAAATGTCAGCGCTTCATACGGAGTCGCTCAGTGGCCGGTCATGTACGAGGGAGTGACCGCCGCGCGCGATGGTCGCGGATTGTCAAGACAAGAGGGAAGCCATGTCTGTAAGTCGTGCTATCTCCAGTGACGTTTTGTATGCTATCTCATTCCGAATCGTCCAGGATCAGCCGTGAAGAACCTGGGCACGTTTGTGCCGCATTATCTTGCCACAACGGGCTTTACCTCCTGGGACGCATACATCCCGCCCTGCCGATCCCTAGCGATACGCTTCGAGGTGTACCCGAGGTTCATACCTCTCCGGGGCCGCCCCGAATCCTGCGATCATGACGGTACGTCTTCTTCATTCGTCGTGTGCATCCGTAGCCCACCGTACCGCTATGCTGAGCGCCATGCAACCTACAGATTCTTTATTTGTGCAGCATATATATGCGTCAACATGCGGTCGAGCGAGGACGTCGCGGGACGTCCGGCATGGCGATGGACTTGACGCCCGGGAATGCCCACGCCGTCCCCCGGCTCATGATCTATGGGAGCTGGGCACGCACGCGGCGGCGGGTCCTCTGTCCTCTCCAACCGCCTCTGCGTGCTCCCCGACGGCGTCGGTCAGCTCCTCATCTACGTTTGGGCCACATCCGGTCAATACTCGCGCCCGGCCACCGTCGGTGGGCAGCGGCATTTGTGTCGTCATGCGTACAGCCCGCGCGGCCAGACCGTGGATCGGGACGAGAACGGCGACTGCTTCCGGAGCGCGGGGAGATCCCACTTCGTCCCGCATCCTCAACGACGACGGCCCCTGCCCCTGTCTCCCCTCCTCATCGCCGCCGACGCGTCGCATCGCATCCCCATCTCCGTCTTTCTCTCGCCGCATCCCCACCCGAGCGTCGACACGCCCATCCGCAACGTCACAGACGGCGGCCTCGGCAAGCATGTCCCTGACTGCTCAGACTCATCGGATGCGATCTCGGACTACAGCTCTGGGCCGTCGTTTAGATGACGGGCCCATCGGACGGAATCGACAGCCTCAGGTTCGTTCTTGTACACACCACCTGGGGGTCTCCAAGCCGTAACAAGCGGCGGACCTCCCGCAGGCCCTCTCCCGGAGGTCGTGAAGAGGCTGTCGGGCTCAGAGCAAGAGGCAGCCGGCGCTCCAGCTGTTGCCACGGCCGTCGACCTCTCCCTGCCTATCCCCCTTCTGGAAGACACCGAGAGCGAGCTTGATGAGGAAGCCTCGCTCCCGAGCTCTGTTGCCCCCATCCGCCACCTTGGACCAGGAGGACAGGGGAAGCAATCCATACTTTCGCTTTCCGGCTCCCGAGGCAGGCTTTAGCGCCTTCACTCGATACGTCCACTATCGACGCTTTTCATCGAGTCGCTCACGGCGCCTCTCGAGACACCGGTCCTCCAGGACGCCGAAACCTCACCGTCCAATACGGACTTGTCCGTTCCATTCTCCAGGAGGAGAACGAGGACTCGCTCGTCGTGATCCAACTGCGCTACGTCGGCCCGAATGAAGACGACATGCCTTATCGCAGGCGATGTCGAGCTGGACGGCGAGCGCTGCCTGCTGGACGAGGTGAACGAGAAGAGCTAACTGAACAAGCAGGACAGCGTCGCGCAGGTCCTCCGCGGGAAGGGTGCGTCGACGAAGTGGTGCTGACGACGGGCCTTTCTCGCACGCCTGTCAGCCGTACGGCAGTGGTTCCTTCGCTCGTCGCTCATCTCGACCTTCCCGGACGAGGTCATTGACCGGACGGTTGCGGACACCCCGATCGGATGCAGTGAGTTACTTTTCTGCGTACCCTCGAGATAACCGGGCTCAGTATCGAACGGCGTATTGTAGCGTGGCTGTTTGAGCTCGCGGATGGTGCCATCGGCGACTTCGAGGGCCCATGCCTCCCGAAGGAGCAGCGTGGGGCGACGTGGACCGTCGCCGCGCTGCACCAGTGGGACATGGGCGTCAACGACCCGCGCTGCATCACCACAGCAGAGCTTGTGAGTGCTGCGCTACGACGCCACCGGGCTCACATTGCGTCTGCATCACCGACGATACGAGCGAACAGTGGATGGGGGTGGCACCATCAAGCAGGTCTCCGTGGGCGGGCCTTACCCGACGGTGAGCACCGAATTTGCCGCCGCAGCACAAGTATCGGAACAGGGCCGCTGACGACGCTGTGCGCGTATGCCAGTTCCTGGACAGACACGAGCCGCTCGCGCGCACGGTGGCGTGCTACGGGAAGAACTGGGATCGCCAGCTGAAGACGGACACGATGATCCTGCAGCGTACGAGCGTCTGTCTGTCCCGCTCGGCGGGCCGCGTCTCTGACCTTAGCGCCTTTGTAGACTGGATCAACGATGCGGAGGCGAAACCGCGCTTTAGCACGCGTGCACGCTATAGCGGTTGCTCGTCGTCTTGCATGAGGAGTCGGGCCATGTACGTGTCTTCCTGCCATCCAACAGGTTCCTGCATGAGCTCACTGCATGTTCCCCGACAGGAGGACGACACCATCGCGTTTGCGCAGACGTTCTTCCCACACGCCCTAGCGCTGCACACTTTGCTGCTTTCCGACCCGCCCTACATTTAGGATCATGTCGCCATGGAATCCGGCTTGGCGAATGACCAGGACGTACAGCTCCGCTGGCTGTAGGAGTGGAACCAGCACACGAACGCTCTGCGGACAATTAGGGTAGCAGGCGGGAAAGCCGCTGATTGACCCCATCGATTCTGAAGATGAGTACAGCGAAGGGATCGAAGAAGGGGATGGAAAAGAAGAGGAAGACGATAGCGCAACAGAGAGCGAAGGAAGTGTCGAATCCTGATGGTGCGCTCAGGCGGGGTTGCCACTCGTGCTGGGGGCGGGATCCACAGACCGTGACGATGTATATTCCGCAGATCTCTCATTCCGAATGGCGTCCCGTAGCCTTATCCAATTCCCTTGTCAACAACGTCTAACGTACGACTACTTGGGACCGAACATGACAGGAGGATGCGAGGGCGCCCGGCGCTTCTGGTCGGTACACACCCACCACAGCTGCTGCACCATCAGGCACACCAACACGCACGCTACGCAAAAGAGGCCCGTGTACACCTTCTCCAGCCACATCCATTTGTTATGCGCCCTCCCGCGGATCTCCCGGTCGCGCACCATCAGCGCCGTCCACATCTCCTCTGCGGGCCACCGCTCGAGCTCATACGCGGCGAAGCGCAGATGCTCGCTGCGTACGTTGAGCACGATGATCGCCTTGCAGAGCTCGTCGTCCGCCAGCCACTTCTCGCGCGCGTGCTTCTCCTTGTCTCCGGTAGGCGCGCGACGGGGCTCGACCTGGCCGAGGTGTTCCGCCGGGATGCCTTTCATGCGCAGTATGGTCTCGATCGCGAGCTTGAACTCGAGCCAGTTGTGCTGCCCGAGGCGGAGGTGCGCGGGGAGGAAGAGCTCCGAGGTGTGCGTGAATGGGGTGATTGGAGCAGTGGACGGGTAGCTCGTCGCCCTGTCGTGGTACCTGTCGCCGACGTTTCCCATGACTATCCGCGAGAACGGTTAGTATGAGCGGGCTGGGGTGTACGGCCGTCGCCCGTACCTTCGAACGGAATATTAAATATTGAGGGCTCGATCGGTTGTGTTTGTGGCGCGTCGGAATGCTGGGTGTACAGCGTGTATTCGCCGCGTCTTGCACATTTATACGGGTAGCTTTGAGTCCGGCTTTGTGCCACTGCCGTGAAAGAGCTTTGAAGACAACATTTGTCAAAGTTCGTTCGAGCGCAAACGGAGCGTCACAATGCGGCTTTCAGCCGGTTGGCGCGGATTGGATGCAGGACGCGACCCGTGCGGCGCGGAAAAGTACCACACGTCATACGGCTCCCGCGGCTCACCACGGCCAATGAGGCTCCAATGGGGGAACACGGTATAGTTATAGAGGTGATAGTGGTAGAAAGAGGTACCCGCGATATGCCTAATATCCGAAGATGGTCTTGCCATTCTCGAAGCCCATCTTTTCCAGGCCTGGTAACGCAGCCTTCTCAATGAGGCCCGGTGGTCCGCACAGAAACACTCCTACGTTGTCGCCCGCGGGATAGAAGTGCTCTTCCCTGTAAGCACGCAGATAGTGAGCGACGGGGGTTCATGAGCGTCCCGCACTGGAGTACATACATGATCTCCTGATTGAGACGCCCTTCCGAGTACTGCACATATATGATGGACTTGGGTTAGAGGTAAACTGCGCGGCATGACGTCTCACATACCTTGATATTGACGTCTTCCTTCGGCGCGTCTGAGAGGACATGCCATATCTTGAACCTGTCGGGGTACTGCTCCGCATACTTCTGCAGCTCGTCTCGCATCAGGATGTCGTCGTAGGTCTTGTTGCTGTTCGCGCATGAGTTAATGTATCGTATGGGATCGAAAGGGCTTTTCGCGTACCTGTCGATGAGAGAGACGACGGTCTTGTCCGAGTGGTCCGTCAGGATCGCGTGGATCAGCTGCCAATGGGGAGTCAGTCCGCTTCCGCCCGCGACGAGGTTGATCTACTCTCTCGGATGTAAGCAACGCAAGGAGACTCATGTCGCCGTTGACCATACCTTGTCGAAGTGGTAGCTAGTACCCTCGATGTCGAAATCGCCATGGCCCTGATATGTGATACCTCCCGACGGACCGCGGATATCTATCTCTTCGCCTGGATAGCACGCATATATGTGGAATGAGCGACGGGTATACTGATGTCGACGCGCCACATACCCTCTACCATACAATCCAAGTAGTTCGAAACCGTCCCCCCTGGCGGGAAGGGACAGTCGGCCGAGGGCAGGTATGTCTTGACGAGCAGGTCGAACGTGCCGTCTTCCTCGTCCGGAAGAACAGGGCGAATCGGAGTGTAGCTCCGTAGGACTGCTTGGTCCGTGAAGTGCACTGAGATCTGTACATGGCGGCCGACGGGGAGCTGAAGAAGACCGTGGCTGCCGTCTTTGTTGCGCGGGAGCTCGAATGTATATACTCTGAAAGCGTTTAAGGCCGGGCGTCCGCGAGACAAATGTGGTTGCCCACGAACCTGGTATCCGACGAGATCTCCTGCCGCTTCATGAGCTTCGCATTCGTGAAGAGATCTGGTTGGAGTGCGGCGCCCTGACGCTCGGCTTTGATCTTCGCCAGCTCCTTGACTGCACGCACTGCATCCTGTTTCATTGCCTCGATGCCGTCGTTAGACAGCATGCCGATGAGGCACTCGTCGCGCTTTCCGTTAGCATCTAGTGAGACGTTCAGGTTGTACACGAGACTCGAGACTGCGTTCAAGACGAAAGACCCACAGTTGTCGTGAATGCCTTTGTACTGCCGAACACGGCTTGTCAGGACCTGGTTACAACGGCGTAGACCACATAATCGTACTCGTACCTCGCTAGTCACATCAACAGTGGCCTTCCCGGCGTACGAAAGGATCGCGTTCGCCCCTCCTGGGTGCCAGGACAGCACAGACGTCACGTCGTAGACCTTGTTGTCCAGGATAAGCCATGCATCGTCCTGGGCGTCGCTTCAGTATCTCATATGCGCGGCAATGGATCACCTGGAGCTTCGCACAACGTGCGACTTACCTTCGTGTTATGTTTCGAAATCTCCTCGAGGGAAAACGTCTTCAGTCCCTCCTGCTTTGGAGCGCTTTCCTCATTTACGGTAGATTTCATCCAGCCTCCGTCTTCGTTCCCTGGGGCTACTGGATGCTGGAATCGCAGAACCGGCAGCGCAGTCTTCTCGTCCTGCACGACCCGCGGCCGCACGCGATACCATGCATTGCTAAGGACCGAGATTTGGGTTAGGAGCATTGTACAAACGTACAGCATACACGTACTTCATCATGCCCTATGCATCATGACAATCATTTCGTGACGTTGCGTGAATTCTGCGATATCACATACCATCAAGTTCCTGCGCGTTAGCAAATCAGGTATCAGCGTCCATCTCCGCTGACATCCTGCGCGGCGTACCAGGATATATGCTCTGGCTGGTAGTTCTTTCTACTATCCTGAGCGCGTACGATGACCTCGTACGAGTCTACAAGCTCCTGCAACTTCACTTCGCATGACCTATACCGGGTCTGAGAGCAATTCTGACGACTGAAGGATGCTGCTTACCAGAATATCCACGCCCAATACTTCTCCCCATGGCTGCAGGTCGGTCAGCTCGATCCGCGCACTGCTGAAGATGGGAGGAAAGGACGTACCGAAGTGGAGCTTCCGTGAAGCGACGGAAGCAATACTTCCACGTCTTTCCGCCGTCCAGGGACAGCTCGACTCGTTCAACTCGATCTCCTCCGCCGCTGAATGCGTACCCTTCTACCAGGTATGTGCCATCGAGACACCCTTTGGCAGAGAGTGAGATGCATTCATCGTGCGCAGGCTTTACGATCACCGATTGCAAGGACTATTCTGGTTCAGCTGAAATCCACTCCGTCGCCCAATGCGGTGAACGTACTTGGTCCCAGCACGCGGTGCTCTCATGGTGGAAGAACGCACTTGCGTAGGGATGGTCGCGAGAATCGATGAACGTGGGGACCACTCTGTTATCCCAGATATCTGGTCGAAGTCGTCAACAATGGCAACTCAATCCCGAAAGTCGAGCGGCACGTACGATAGTGGGAACGGTTCGGCTCTTTCGTTACCCAGAGCTGGGTCCGATGTGAGGATATTCGTTTCCTTCACACCTTTATGCTCACCTTCTTGAGCCACTTCACCTGTCGGCCGCCTACGTATCCCGGAATGATGATGCGCAGCGGCTACACGGATGTACTTGTCAGCAGCGAACTGCGAGTTCACGTAGCGTTCAGCTCCTCACATATCCGTGGTCTGGATGCAGGACGCGTCCGTTCATACCGAAGACGAGCATGACGTCGTTGGCAGGGTTCATTGCATGCATAAGCGGGATAGACGTCGCATAGGGTCCTTCGGAGGGCGCATCCGCTCCCTCGAAGTGAAGGTACCTGCACAACGATACGATAAGAATTGATGCTGATAGAACACTAGAGGGACGTTACTTACCACCGTTCTTCGTCCGGCTGATCTTGAAGCCCGCATGCCAGCAGGATATCGCGGACGAGGATCCCACGCCACAGACACGTTGATATGCTCGCGGCCGACCAGTTGAACGCAGACGTTTTCTTGAGCATGTTAAGTTCCTTGCGGCGATCTGTACCGATGAAGAACGCATCAGTAACAGCGCGACAACTCCGGGATGCGACATAGACGTACTTCCGTCGCATCCGAATGTTACGGGGATCTCGACGATCTTGAAATCACCGGAGTCAAGCTCATCCATCGACCAGTCCTTGGGCTTGGCTATGAGCTCTGGAGGGTCCGAAAACACGGAAAGCTTATGTGTTTCCCAGGTTAGCTGCGGAACGGAACCATGGCTGCGAACGTAATGGAGCCTAACAAGGAGTGAGCGCGGAAGACGTAGTCACCATAGGGAGCAAACGTACTTCGTCGGCGTGATCATGCCGGCTTCAAACAACCGCAATAGATCGGCCTCGGCATTCAGAGGATGCTTCCCGGTCAAACGGAGAAGCTCGGAAGATCGTGGAATCCACGAGTCGGGCGTGCTTCTGTCAGGACATGAGGTGAGCACCAAAGGAGTCGACGTAGAGCAGCGTACTGGTCGTCGATGCTGAGGCGGCTTTCGAGCTGCTGAAGAGCGTCGGCATCCAACAGCTTCAGCTCTCCACTTGGACGACCAGGGTTGTTCTTGAAAGAGGAAACCATTGCCATCTCAGCCAAGAGTTTGTCGATGAACACACGCTGCTCGTCAGAGAGCTCCGGCGCGTTTGTTACATCTTTCGAACCGCGTTCTTCGTCGGCACCCGTCTGCTCGTCTGTTGATGTCATCCCAGACGAGATTGACGAAGCGGATGTCGAAGTAGAAGGCGATCGTTTTTCGCCGCGATGTTCTCCCGGCCATAACTGTTCCTTGATTTCGCTCTCGGCCACAGGCAGCACATATCTCGCGAAAGCGTGATGCTGTTGACGCGTCAATTTCTGCGCTGTTAGATTTCAGGACCCTCGCACCCTAGGATACAGGACTTTGAAGCTGAAAAATTCTCAGTCGTCAGCGAAGTGTAAGGCGACCTGGACGGATTTCAATACACTGACTTCGCAGAGGCCGTCTTGACGTCCCGAACACTCGCGAAGGAGTCGCCCCTGTTGAGCCTGTCACGCCAGTCCAGAGCTGCAGTTTCAGCGTGTACAGCATGATCGTCGGCGATCGTCGACTTGGCAGGGTAGTGATCATCCATCTCCATCATGCCATACATGCCAGCGCGACGATTGGCCTCGCCGCCATTCTGCTCTACAGGACCGCCTGGTCTGTGTCTGTCAAGGCGGTCGGAGCCATCGGTGCGATGTGCGGTCTCGTATGCTTCCGGAGCTGACAACCGCACGTCGTGAGTCTTCGGCCAAGGAGACGACAGAGACTCTTGCGTCCAGGCGGGCATGGCTAGCGCAGAGTTTATGGTGGATGAGAGAGCAAGAGAGGGGGGCCATGAATCGACAAAGCATCGTGTGCGGTCAACTTATATGGGGCGCGACGGCAGGACACTTGTGAAGGCTTCAGAGGGGATGACGTACCTGGCGATGAGTTGCTCGACAATCCCGCATGCGGCAAGTAGATGCCCGCATTCGGCTCAACGCGCCGGGTCCACTATCTAACCAGCCGTGTGAGTTGTGGATCCTGCACCAGCAAGCAGAAGGATGGTCAATCTCGTAGGAAGTCCGAATCATCGGGCGTGCTCCAGAGGTGGAAGAGATCAAAAGCGACGCGCTGAGACGCTCGACGCGTAACACGAGGAGCGCCCAGAGGCCCAGACGGTAACACGGTCACCTGACGCAGCGCCTTCCTAGACCCGTCCGCCGCCGAGGAGGCGCGTCGGTGTCGAGTGAAGTTGCCGCATCCTCTCTTGCGCATGCATGGGGAACAGAAGACACTAGCGAAGCAACCACAAAATGTCTCGTCAAGAGTGACACAATATCTGGTTGATGAGTACGGTGGGCCGCCTGTATGCTAGTACCGCCGTCTCCCTCGTGCTACTACGTTCAGTTCGGTGACCGACTGCGCCCACAACCACAGAAGGAGCACGATAGCTAGCAGAAGGAGCTTCTCCAGTCCCGTCAACGGCCTGATCCACGCAAACAACCCCTCCCAGCAGCGCCGCTTCTTCGTGTGCATCTCCACCAGCCGACTCCAGATTCCGCACGCGGGCGTGTTGGGACCTGCCCGAATACCGTAACGCGGGAAGTCCTTGATGTTCAGCGTGATGATCGCCTTGCAGAGCTCATCCTTCCGCAGCCACTCCTCCTGTGCCTTCCCGGCGGGCAACTCGTCGGGACCGAGAACGAGCTTGAGGTTTGGGTCGACGCCTTGTAGGCGGCATATCGTCTCGACCGCGTGCCGGTACTCGGACCAGTTTGTAGGGCCGAGTCGCAGGTGAACGGGAAGGAAGAGACCGGGGATATCGAGGGCTCGGTTCATGTTGCAGATGTAGGACTGCATGAAAGGTCAGAAGCAAGACTCGCTCAGTGTACGTTCGCGTAACTCACGTTCCTTTACACTCAGGAAGCAGGTTATCATGCAGTGTCACAACGGGGACCGTCGATTATATACCTCGCACGTCGTTCTGCGGACGCTTGGTCGTGTGCGCCAGTGCAAAGAGTCATTCTGGTAGATCAGACAATCATGAAGTGAGTGCAAAGCATATTCGTTCGTGAATGCGCTTTGGCAATAGCAAACCACATTGTGCCCATGCATTATATGCGAACAGCAGTTCAATCGGGTCTGAGCTTCCCCATAGGCCGCCGGGAGCCATCTTGAGACGTTCGCGTCCCGCCCGGGCGTCGGGTGGCAGATGGGGGCGGCATGTATGGGCCTGTGCAGAAGCAGCGTGTCCAGTTTTGCGAGCGGTGTATACCATGCTCGATGGACAATCGGCTGCACACACACACACACACCTGGGATCACCGAAATCCTACGACACCTACTGTGCCCCCCGCACCTATCCACTGCATTTCCTTTGTGTCTTGTATCGCACCGGCGATGCGCCTCTGATCCTCGAGCACAATGGATGACAAACCCATTGCTATACGCCGCCGATGCCCGGCGCAGAAAGACGCCATAGTATACATGCAGGAGCGAGCGGAGCATCGCGATGCGCAACTAGAACGCGTGAAGAGCACCAAGCGCGTGGATCCCGGATATACGCGCTCGTGCAGTAACACGGCGCCCTCGAAGTTCGTGTCAAAGGCGTTATCCGATACGAGTACGCTGTCCTGCGAAGCTAGTAAGCACACGGTCTGGTGAGCACGTTCCGGCGACAAGTTCATTAAATTTACTCACAATATAGTGAGCGCGCCCCGCCGCGTTGTGCGTCCGGACAATATGCATCCAGACGAGATCTACATGCAGCCTCGCACCGCCTCAGCCATCGCGCCGTGGTATGCCCCGCTTGCGCGATGCCAGCGCCGACTTCGCGTGTCGTACTGTTGGCCGCGGGCTGCCGCACCCACTTGACCTCGCCAACCCGTTTTTTTAGCCTGCACGTCAAGCGTCGCGGGCCCTATCGGCGGCAGTGGCAGGAGGGTGTACACGGCCTCCACGTACGTGCCGGGCATGGCCAGCACACGCCCCAAGGCGTGCGCGTCGGGGACGGGCCATTGATCTATACACGATCCCAATGGAGAGCGCGGCGCCAGCTGCCTTGACATGGAAGGCTGGACAACCGCCCCGGAGACCCCATCAGCAACGCGAGAATTTCGTGGGACGTGTACTTACGGCATTTTCTTTCGTACTTCAGAATCGGGCTGGCGTAGACAGACATAAGTGAAGTGAACACGAGCAAAGCGGGTAACACTGTCAAAACTGCACGCACGGCGTGCGCAGGGCTTCTGCATGAATCAAGTGCACTGGAGATCGCGGCAATGCCGTGATCTTCGATGTAATAGGAAGGCATAGTCGAGGAGATGCAGGTCTTGAACTTAAGCCGTGCTGTGAAATCGGGGTCGATGTGGTGCCGACGGCGAAGGGGTGCTGGGGATGCCATGCATACGCATGATGGATTGTGCATCTGCGCACCGTAAACGGCATATGAGTTGGTTAGAGGGCCCACGACAGGGAACGTATGGGTTCGTTCATCATGACTGATGTTCTTCGTTGAAGCGGACAAGCCGACGGAATGTACCTCCTGGGGAGTTTGTGAACGTGACGGCCCGACGGGAACGGGGAAGGGTATGTCAAAGTTGAATGTGCGTGCGGCGGCATGTCTGCGCTAGTAGTGCTGTGCACGTATAGTATATTTTCTCCTGTTCCAGAGCCCGAGCAGGGTACCATTGAGGGATCGAGCTCAAAAGCCACGGGAGGACAGATCCCCCCATGTTCCGTTCACAGAAGTAGACGCCCATGTCGCGCTGTGGCTGAAACTGATGCAGCCACAGCGGAGTTCGAAAACCGAGCAAACACGCTGGGCGATAAACCTGCTATAGATGTCGGAATCCGAATCCTAGGTGGAATCGGAACAGCAGCTATACTCACGACCTATAGTAAGTCAGGCGGGAGGACAGATCTTCCCATGTTCAATCCACAGAAGCCTGCCAAACGCAGCCTCATTGATTCATCCCTCCTTCTGCGTCCAGAACATTCTCAGGTATTGCCCGTTCTGGGTGACGGCGTTTACAACCGGTGACAGTTTCGATGTTGGATGACACTGTGCCCCAGGACACTTCCCCGTCCCGACGCTGCACGCCTCATGTGAGGCAGTACGCTGTGGCTTGAACAGCGTGTACATAAGAGCATGGATACCAGCAAGATAGAGTCAGATAGACGTCCCTCGAGTGCGACACTGGCACGAAGTCGCGCCTCAGCGCTCAGCCCTTCAGCCGAGCCCAGTGTACCCCGCGAGCCCTATCTCGATTCCGTCCAACCCCAGTGTGAGTTTTGATCAAACACACCTCTACGTTGTCAAGGCACTGCTGACTTTGGGGATTGCTACCAGAACCTCAATGTCGAGCCCGGCAAGCTTCGTGAGCCAGGCGAGCGATTCATACAAAGAGCCCAGCTCGGGCTTTGACCAAACCACCAACGGTACACACTCCACGAATGAGAAGCAGGTCACGTCACAGGGCCAGCCGGCGCAGCAGAAGCAGCAGGAGCAGAAGAAGAAGAAGCAGAAGAAGCAGGGGGTTGCCAAGACTATATGAAGGAGGTGTTGTTGACGAATGGGGTGGCATGGTAAGTCCCGGTCTCGTTGGACGCCTCAACCTCTCAATCAACTGACTACAGGCGGGTGCATGACACGTATAGACCGTAATTCCTGGCTGAGATGCATCGCAGTGTATGGTGCTTGACTGAATATACGCACTTCGATATCACAGTGTGATGTGTGAGGCTCGTTCCAACCAATGCACGCTACTCAGTCTGGCAGTGAGAATCAGTGGTCCGCGAGTGTTCCTGTTCATGCGTATCCTGCCCATCTTTCACCAGGTTTCCCGATGTCGGTGGTTGAACGTACCAGTGAGTGTGATTTGCGATGTACAGTGATCCGTGGTTCGGCGCTGTCCACCGTATCCCACCGGTCGCAAGATGTTTTCGAAGCCGTGATAGCACTGTCACGTTCAGCGCCGACCGTCCGTTTGAGCGCCGCGGGCATCTATGTACTTCTCAGGTTCATCTCATCTGACATGGCTGTCCGCTCAGGTATATATCAGCTTGGACAGCGTGTAACCAAACTTAGGCTCATACACCAGCCTCACGTTTGGGGGAGGAAGACATTAATCGGTACTCCCGAAAGGAGGCTGGAACCTCTTGTAAAGGGGGGGTGCGGGTGACCCCCGTGGGAATGGCGGAGTTTGAACGTGCCGACAGCGTGAAGGGCTTCCAAGCTCGTCGTCCAATTCGGGACAAGTCGCCTCGCGGGTATGTCAATCGCGTTCCCCCTCAATGTATCTCTTGCCCTTTCACCAGCCAGCAAACTCCTTCGTATCGGGTCCGCTACGACAAGGAACTAGTCGTGTCCGTGCTCAACCTTACAGTCGTGAGGTGCCGAGATTTGGCAGTTGTCGCGCAGCAGAATATCAAGCGCGGCCGTCGCGAGGGTCGAGGCAGTCTCTGGCATGCTTACCATGTCGTGGTTTGGGAGAAGATGATTGCATTTGAAGAATAGCGACTCGGATACCTGTACATGTACAGGCAAGGGGAGCAACGAGTTCAGTAATAGTAAGAGTCGGAATATTTTACGAGTCTTACTATCTTGCCATTGCTTATCGACGCGCAGCGCCCCCGCCCCCCTCGTGATCGTATCCTGTCAAGCAAATGTCAAGAGTTCAAACTCAGGTGTTCCCATGGTGGTCGCCCGTACAGTAGCCCCACGCGTGAAGCACCGGTCTACCTCCCACACCGTTCTTTTTTCTTCGTAAAAGTACTGCCAGTGTCGTCTTCCTCAAATACGACACGACGCAAGTGAGTCTGATTGTCGGATAGACCGGCTCGCCGGTTATTGCTCGGCCAAGCTCACGTCGGTGGCACAGGATACAGGATACAGTACAAGACCACGCAATGCGGCTTCTCCACACAGAAACTGGCCAGTTTCATGTCATCGCTAACCCGGGCGACGAGCCCTACGCCATACTGAGTCACACCTGGGATACCGAAAGCGAACAGACTTACCAGGATATTTGCGCGATACAAGCTTCCGTCCATAGTTCTTCATGCGTCAGGATTCTCTTGTACTATCTCTGGTAAGATCTCGTTCGCGACAATGATACATAGTTGAGGGCAACTATTGACTTGACATCCATTCAGCCGCATTGCCCAGCATTGCATATCGGTATGCTTGGGTCCATCCCCTCGGCAACCCTCGAGGAAGCTTTGGGCTAACGCGGCTTGGGGACTCGAGTACATCCTTCATGCCGTGCTCCTATGGGTCGGAAGCGCTACCATCTTTACCGACCCCAAGTTATCGCTGAAGATCCGGGGTGCATGCGCGTACGCCCGAGCTGACGGGCACAAGTACATCTGGATCGACTCCTGCTGCATTAACAAGGACAGCAGCCAAGAGCTCTCGGAAGCGATCAACTCTATGTTCCGCTATTACGAGATGGCCGTCGTGTGCTATGTTTACCTCTCCGACGTAGGCGGTGGGGGCGACGACGCATTAGACCAGGACGCATTCGAGCACAGCCGGTGGCACACACGCGGATGGACACTGCAGGAGCTCCTCGCGCCGGACGCCGTTGTCTTTCTCTCCAAGCAGTGGCTGTACGTTGGGACGAAAGTCACGCTGGCGCGGCTTCTGTGGAACAGGCTACAGATCCATCCCGAGGTGCTGACGAAGTACCGCTCCGTCGAAAAGACCTGTGCAGCGCAGATGATGTCGTGGGCGGCGACGCGCCAGACAACGAGGGAGGAGGACCGCGCGTACTGCCTCCTAGGCCTCTTCGACGTCAACATGCCCACGTTCTACGGAGAAGGCGGCCGGCAGGCATTCATCCGTCTGCAGGAAGCGATCCAGAGACGCAGCCCCGACCCCACTATCTTCGCCTGGAACCACGCGTCGCGCCCGACTCGTCTAACCAACCTCGCCGAGTACACAGCGGACAGCGGGCTGCACATGGCCATCGTCATCCAACGGTCCCGCGTCGGGTCGATCGGGTACCACAGAACCGACTTCACATCCTCCTTCGCCACCCATCCGGCGGACTTCCTCATCGGACGTTCGATCTCCCCCCTTTCTCCTGCTCGGTACGCGGAACGGCTTGGATGCATGGAGCTCGCCGAGCACGATTACTGGGCTATCCCACCCTTCCCATCTCGGGCGCTCATCCGCTTGCCCTACGTTCCCCTGAAGGCCTGTCTCCCCCCGGAAAGCGCAGCCGAGCTGTCTCCCGAGCTCTCGAACCTCTTCCTCGCACTCCTTCCGTGCGAGCGGGTGGGGGTGCCGGACGAGCGCGATGGACTATTGGCGATAGTGGCCAGCGCATCCGACGCGCATGTCGGAGCAGGCATGTCCAAGCCCACTCAACACGACTTCGGGGCTCACAAGGTCCTACAAGGGCTCTCTCTCCACAGCCGCCGGCGCGCGGAGGGTGCGGCCTTGCCCTCGTCCCGCCTTGTTCTGCTGACTCCTGCGGACCTGGCGCGCTGCCGCAGCGCTGTCCGTCAAGGTAGCCTGCTCATTGGCGCTCGCACAGTTCGCCATCGCTTGCCCCTGATCCGCGCGCCGAAGACGTCCACGGAGAGCGAGGCCGCAGCGATCACGGTGGAGTTGGCGAACTGGTGTCGTTCTGCGCTGGCGGCGCGGGGCTTCGTAGTCACGCCTCTCAGCAGTTTCCTCCCAGCATCCGACATTAACGATGAAAAACTCCCCATGGGGTATGTGCTGCAGCGAGATGGGTTCCCGGCCGCCATCATATTCGAACACGATCCTCTCTATCGCGACGCATTTGCTGTGCAGATCCGATTTCGGATAGGCCTGATGGAGTTCGCGACGGCTGGAGGGGTGGGCGCCGGAGACGAGAGATGGGCAGGGACGACTTCATGGACCGAGTGGCAGGTATTGGAGGAGGGGGCAGGATATACCAGCAAAGGATGTCTGAACTATCCCCCGGCGGACAGCCGCGTGCGAAGCTTCTTCATGGTGACTTTACAGTACAAGTCGCACAACACGTACATGCTTGGCCTTGACTTCGAGACGTACAACGTCTAGGATATATCACAACTGCTATGATACGGCGGGTCCAAACACACAGTACATCCCGGTATATATCATCCTTGGAAGGCGATACCCTTCTTGGAGGTCTCTGCCAAACTTCCCGCCGCGTACCCCGTTCCTGGACATTATAGCCGTCAGACGAGTGATAGGCATGAACACAGAACACCCGTACCTTCTCCTGTTAGCTCGATCACGTCTTTCTCGCCGAGCGTCAAGCCGCACACGATGCGCTGCATCGCAGGCTTCACGAGCGTGTGCGTGCACGTCTTGCACGTAACATGCCCGCACGACTTCATCACTGCAATCGCCACAGGCGTTAGCCCATAGCCCCCAAGCGCGAGTGCGTAGGACATACGGTTCATGAGCGTGTTGTTCGACAGGTGCTTCTTGCACGACGGGCATATCGGCGGCTGCTCGTCGTCCCGGGGTGCCCTGGGCTTAGGCTCGACCAACTGGTCTCCTGCCTCCGTGGCGGGCGTCGACTCCACAGACTGCGCCGGTTTAGACTTTGAGCTCGTATCGTACATCCATTGACTGGAATTAGGTTCTTCCGCCTATATACGCACGTAGTGTGAGTTTCCGATCGAGCGTAAACGAAGTCGAACTGGCGGTACACACGCGAGCGGATGCGGCGGGTTGCCGCCGCGGCACGTCGTCTGTAGCTTCACGTCCGCAAGCGGCGTCGGCGGGCGGTGCGAGGTGTACGTGGGCGTGAGCGGCGGCAGCCAGAAGTCGGGCAGCTTGCTCTTCAGCGCCTCCGCCGGCTCGCGCTCGATCTGGCGCAGCGCGGCCTCCTCCGCCTCGCGCGTGAGCGTGTCGACCGCGCTCCAGTCGAAGTCGAACTTGCGCTTCGTCCCCCGGTCGGCGGAGGCATCTGTTGCGCGCGAGGAAGTGGAAATCGCGGAGGTCGCGGCGAGCCCGAGCTGGCACTTCTCGAACTCGCGCAGGACGCGCTCGCGTGCAGCCTCCCTGGCGCGTTCGCGCTCCTCCTCCGCCTCCTTCTTGAGCGCCTCCTGGCCAGCCGCACCTTTGTTCGCTTGATGTCGTTGATCCGGGACACTGCAGGGGGCTCAGTGAGGTTCCAATGTTGCGTCCTGCCCACCTAGACAGGACAGCGAGGAAGCGATGATTCAGGGGGACATACCTAGGTCAGTCAGGGCGCACTCCCTACAGAAGAGGTGACCCTTGTGGCACGCGACGGGGTCGCGCACGCGTTGGAGGCAGAGCGCGCACGCGTCGAAGCGGCGCATGGACTCGTTTCCTAGACGTTGCTGGGCGGGTCGGACGTTTGCACACACATACGAGGCTATGGAAGGAACATGCCCGCTTCGTGCCGTGCTTCTTGTATAACATAAGCTAATCGCGAAAGTAACTGCGGACTTACCTAGACGCGAGCGGGCAATCATTTCAGCACGATCGCAGGATCGCGCGCACGCCCAGCACCCACGTGCCATTGCACATCGTAACGATAGTCAAAGAGGTGCAAGAGTCTCGTTCGTCTCCAATGTTGAAAAGTCCGCCCTCGCGTGATGATAGTAAGGTAAGATCTAAGCACCCGCTCCCCCGTCTCCCGCCTCTACTCCCCCTCCCCCCACACTCTACTCGCCGCACACAGGGTATCTAATCGACAATCCGCCCTCAGACTCCATCATACATACGCGCAATAAAAACAGCGCCTCCCGTCGCGCCTCACGCCTCACGCCATGACTGACGCCCGCCGCGCGCCCACCTCCGGTCGCTGGTGCGGCGGCGGGTGCCCGGCCGCCATCGACGGTCTGCGCTGCAGCTTCCACGGAAGCGCCCCAGCGTCCGCTCCAGGCTGCACCGCGCTCGACGGCGGCGAGTCGAGCGATGGCGGCGGCGACGGGTACGAGTCGACGGGCGACGCCGCGTGTGTCGCCTTCGTCGCGCTCGGCGGGGTGATCGTGATGTGCAGGTTCGTGTTCGGGTGCGTGCGCGAGTAGGAGAGGGGCGCGGGCGGGTGCGACTGGGGCGCGGAGGGCGGGATGTGCGTGTGCGCGTGCGCATGGCGGCCGTATGCGGAGCTCATCGTGAACTCGGGCATGGCGGCGAGAGGTTCTGGTGTGATGACGTCTGCGCGACTGTCCCCTGGCCCGACCTCGCTGTCGCTCTCTAGCTCAGCCTTCGTGGTGGGCAGCGCGAGGTCCCGTGCAGCTTCAACCCTGCGCATCTTGTGCTCGCCCTTCTCGACGTCGCCCTTCGCGTTGTTGTACATGTACAAGCCGACGAAGGTCATCGTGATGCCAACCGCCTGGATGGGATGTACGGGCTGCGCAAACCAGACAATCGCGATACAGATCACGGCGACGCGCTTGATGAGCGACGCGATCGAGTACGTAACGGGAGAGGTCGAGGCGAGGATAACGAACGCGATGATGTTCTGGGCGAAGTGCACTGTGCCGTTGGCGATGAAATAGTATGTGACCGAGTGCGGGGTTGCGTGCCCGTGTGTGGGATGCGCGATGTGCGTGGGGTCGACCTGCGCAGAGAGCAGCGCGGGGAGGTCGTGGTACAGCCAAATGGGGATCATGAGCAGGAACGCCATGCTCGACGAGTAGAACAAGAGGTTGAGCTTGTCGAGCTTGTGCGAGGACTGGGCGCCCGGACCGGAGGGGACAATCTTCTTGAAGAAGATGTTCTGAGAGACGAAGACCATCGCGGAGCCGAATGCGCAAAGGAGCCCGATCGCGTTGGACGCAGACATATCCGAGGTGCATACCAACATGACGCCTAGTGTGAGAGGCAGTAGCGAGATGTAGGTTTTCGCGGAGTAGCTAACGCCGAACAGGAGGGCGTACGCTGCGACGGTGAACAGCGGGGAGAGCGCCTATACTCGACGTCAGTTGCGACACGGGCACACGTGTGCGGGCAATCACTGACCTTGATAGTGTGCACCGTACTAACGGGGATGCGCGAAATGGCCATACTGGAGAATATATGGCCGCCTACTTGGAACACGCCCATGGGGAGGGTACTCCGGATGATCGCCTTGTTGGGGTAGCGTAGCCGGGAGAAGCGTACGAGTGGGCTCATGAAGAGCAGGCAATATCCGGCGACGAAGCCGAACTGGACGAAGGTGAGGGTGACCGGGTAGCGGAAGAGGGTCATTATAGACTTTCCGGTGTTGGAGGAGAGGGCGGAGGTAGTGTACCAAAGCGCGCAGAGGAGCACGAAGCGCACCGTAGCTGCAGAGGGGATGGTGACAGTCGACCTGGCTTGGCCGGTGAGGCGTGGGCCTCTCTGTTGCGGCCATATCGACTCCGTAGAGGGAAGTCGCCGGAGGAGGGACCTCTTGATGCCCTTCAAGCGGTGGGAGACGTTGTCCGCAGATGGTTTCTGATCGAGGTGCGTGGGGAGCTCCTCCTTGGCATCGATTATGCTGGCCAGCCAGTTTGTGGCACGAGGTTTTTCAGAGTCGAAGGCGGCCCATCCGCCGTCGCGGCGCTGTTGGTGTGCCCAGCTGCTGTCGACCATGTGTGGAGACTATCGGGGCGAGCAGAGACAAGATTAGGAGAGTGTATGGTTCTTGTATGTCGACTATAGGCGCATGGAGATTAGGAGGGCCGACAGAGGAAGCAGCGAGCGTGGACTGCTGGGCGTTGGAAGAGACAGAGAACGGCACGGTCGAGATTGGCGGAGAGCGCTCCCCGCTCACCGAACTCTCTGTTTGCCGCTGTTTGTTCGGTCGCTGTTGTTCGATGGCGTTGCACTGCTCCACTCCTCCGGCCGTGATCTGCATCGCTCTCTCGCTTCGTACTGTATGCGCATACTCTCACCGTAGCTGCATTTCAGCGGGCCCATGGCCATCGTGCAGGACCGAGACGTTCGTGCCGTACTCTTTCAACAGAACCATGATGCACTAGGCACCAATTGGCGCCACCGTACAAAGTCCGCTAGATATCGCACCCTGATATTGTAGACACCCGTCATCCAGAGTGACCGCCAGCGGTGCGCCGCCAGACGCTATCTGTCCGCTATTCCACCCCAGTGCTCTTCTCTCGTCTGGTGCCTTGCTCACGCCTCAATGACGCAATGCGTTGAGCCTCGAAGTATCGCGCAAAGTGCGCCCTGGGACTGGCTTTCCGCCTTCAGGCATACCGAAGCTAGTCACCCTGACTATCCCACATGGATTCTATGATGCCGAACTTTCCGGACAGTGAGAGCTCTTCTACACATGTCCCCTTCCCGTAGCTGCTCTGTACTGACGCCGACTAGATAGCAGCATGCCGGGCACTCTTGCGATTGCTCATGCCAATCGAGACCGTGACCTCTCTTCGAGACTTGCATCGAGCACGCAATACTCGGGGCCATTGCTCGTAGATCTCCAGCGCACACGCCTCCTCGAACTCCACCCAACACCCATCCGGTTCCTCTATCCGCGCCATCCAGTCGTCGTGCAGTGGGTCCTGCCAGTGTGGGTTTCTCCGAAACGCGCTCTCCAAATACAACGCTGATCGCCTCCCCTCGATCCCCTCCCTAAAAATATCCAACAGGCTGTCAATTTTTGTCGAGAGCCCCGCCTATACCCTTGTTCTATACGCGTGGGTTGCGCCTCGAGACATTGGTGCCGCATGGACGACGATTTGGCGAAGATCGCGAAGCCCAGCTTCGTCCATATCCCTCTCGGCGCAGGCCCGTCCACAGCACCAGCGCTCGCCGTGGGTGCGCGCGCCTAAGACGCGCACAAGCACATCAGGAACCCCGGCCGCACGATAGTCGAGCGCAGAGATGCGGAGGCGAGGCCAGGGAACTTGACCACGACCCGTTCGGCGCCCGCGGGGTTCTTCACAACGCAGTGGAGGCGCCTGACGACGGGGAACATCGAGCACATCACAGGCTCCGCGGCGTCCAGCAAGAATGGGCTTGAGTCCTACACCCAGCTCAACTCTTCAGCCGCGGGCATGGCAGGAGCAGCGGGAACCCGCAGAACCCGCAGGTCACGATGCACAACGTGCGCAGCGTGGTCGCGGCCGTGCGCAGCACGAGCGCGAGCGCGCTCGAGTGCGCCTTGAGCCGCACCGAGCGTTACCTGTGCCAGAGCTCGGTCTTGTCGCGACCAGGGTACGGGCTCAGACGGGGCTCGTTGGCGAATGGCATGTACAGATGGCCTATGTGTGGCGGATGTTGGGGAAGGGAGGTAAGGAATCATTGGAGTTGCGGAAGCGACGTAAACGCGAGGATGAGGAACCGCACCTGGCGCGACTGGACGTGGAAACAGGTGGAGGTGAGTGCGAGCGGCCGGCCGGTGTACCCGCCATTGGTGCATGCAATCGTTATGATCTCTCGCCAAACCTCGGGTGGGATGCGTGCGAGGTCGTGCATGAGCGCGAGGGGAAGGGTTAGTGAGCGGTGTTGCCCTCCAGGTGAGTAGGGGTGGTTAGGTAAATGATAGTGATTGTTTATATAAGCGAGCAAGGGAATAACGCACGACCTTCTGGCGCAGCGATGCCTCGCGGGTCGTAGTACAAAATGTCTCTCTCCGACATCGTCCTCATATACGCCATGCCCACGTAATATCTGACATAGTCCAAAGTTGGCAACATCGACTGTGGTGTCTTGCTACGTCCCCGCCATCCGTCTGGGCTGCGCCGTGGTCGACCACCGATCTTCCTCATCGTCTCCTGACGCGTCCTCCTCGGGCTCGAACGTGCTCCAGCATCCCACCGCGCCGCCCATCCTCGCCTCCCAGTCCTCCCGGAGACGACCCGGCCAATGCTGGTCAGGCTGTGCCGCCACCAGGTGCAACAGTGGGAGCCGCTCTGCTCGCCCGTTGCACGCGTCCCGCAGGTGCACGAGCTGCATCAACAGCCTGCGCGAGCTGTGATCGTACGGCATTCCACACCCGCGCCGCCCGGGCTGGAATAGGTGGAGGATCATGCACGTCAAGCGGGGCAGGCTGGGCTCTCCGGCCGCAACGCTCGTGCTTGATCCTGAGGCGTCCAGTGCCCCGGCCAAGCGCCCCCCTATCATGATCTCCAGCAGGCTGGGCGCGCGCGCGCCCAACGCGCGTCCGAAGACGTCGGGCGCAGAGGGCGCATACATGTCGCGAGAGGCGGAGATGCGGACGTGGGTGAGTGACGCGGCTGCGATCTCGGCGAGAAAGCCGATGACTTCCTGGGCGCTGAACATCATTGAGACGAAGTGGACGCGCTTCAAGGTGGGGAACGTCCCGGGAAGCCATCGCGATGCGGGCCTTTGTGATCTCGAGGTTTCGTACCCGTCGAAGTAGAATATCGGTGGCCCCATCCAGCTCAACTCTTCCATGTGTGGGAAGCTGATGTTGTGTGGAAGGTCGATCGGCAGGAGCAGTCGGCCTGGCAGAGAACACATGGCCACGCACAGCGTCCGCACCGTGGGGGCTGCCACACGTAGCACATCGCCAACGAGAGACCAGACTGCATCAAGCCCGCTTTTTCCTCCATGTTCGTAGCATTCCACCACTGGGTCTCTGAAGTCCATCGAGACGCTGATGTAGAGGTGCTGTACTCGAGGCTGGAAGTTCGGGGGTTGTTGCTGCAGGAACTTGACGAACGCCGTCATGCTGTCCAGCGAGGCGAACGCTAGGGAGTGGAATCGGGTGGGGGGCGATTGCGCGTGGAAGAAGGTAGAAGCCAGGGCGAGCGACCTCCCAGTGAATCCGCCGTCGACACATGCCAATCTGAAGATGTAGTGCCAGATCTCTGGTGGAATGGTCGTGGTGGGAGACATGGATGCGATGGTGGGGGTAACGGACAAGTGTGTAGAGATGCAAGACGGGGTCACTGCTGCTCATATGGACCTCATCGGCGAATGTGTCCTGCGAATGCGGACATGAGGTTGGCTTGCGAGTCTACCGCAGCAGCAGCGCCCAGACCACGTTACAGTAGTAGCTGACAGCGTTCAGTCCTGAAAGGCCTGAAGCTCGGTCGAATGACAGATGCTTCGGCACGATTGGGTCACAACGCAAGACGACTTCGGACAGATGATGTATCTGTTCTCATTGGAGCAATCGTCCCCGTTATCGTACAGCCGCGCTTCATTGGGATGAGTACCGAAGCGCCTTCCGCCTGCTTACAAGTCCTGGTACTTCTTGAAGAACTTTATGGTGGCAGCGAATGAGCCCTCCTTGCCAGCCTTCACCTTCGGGTCGCTCTAAACATGGCCGGGGGTGGGTTGTCAGCTCCCGGTCGTCATGAAACAACCTCAAATTTACTGACCATGTCACCGCGCACGGCGAAACCGTGGGTGCAGCCAGCCCAGTACGTCCTCTCGTACCCGGGCGCGAACTTTCCGTCGCCAAGGATCTCGTCCGCCTTGGCCTGGGCGTCGAGGGGGAACGCCGGGTCGGTCTCGCAGCTGTTGATCAAGAGCGGGGCCTTGGCCTTGTCGCGGTACTCCTGCAATCGGCGTCCACACGTCTGATGAGTATCTCTGCACTGCATATCACCGTCTACACAAACATCGCACCTCAAGGTCGCCGGGAATGTTCAGGCGGGACGGGTGAGAGACGACAGTGACCTTGCTGATGCCCTTCAGGGCGAGGTGCCAGGCGGGCGGGGCACCGAAGCAGTACCCGGTCGTGCCAATCCAGGTGACGCCCTTCGCCTGCAGCGCGGCGACGACAGCGTCCACGTCACGCTGCCACGTCTCGGGCCCGTGCCTGCCCATCCAGGCGGCGCGGTCGAAGTCCGTGCGGTTCAGCGCATCCTCGGGCAGCGCGTCGCCCTGGAAGAGGTCCGGCATGATCGTGCGGAAGCCGTTGCGCGCGAAGTCGTCAACGAGGAGCTGCAGACGCGTATGCGTAGGTGAGCTGACGCGAGTCTGAGTGTGGACTGCGAGGAAGCGCTGTGCGCACCTTGTTGTTCACGAGCGGGATACCGAAGACGTCGGAGAGGAAGAGGACGACCTTGTCCTTGGCGTACTCGCCGGAAGGCGTGCCCACGTACGATTCGACGCCGCCGATCTTCTCGATCTTGCCTGGATGCGGGAGGGCGGATTTTTTAGCGTAAGGCGCGTGCTCATCATATAGATCGGCCTGTATTACATACCTTCGGGCTCGCCCTCATGGCGGACACCTACATTCAAGTGCGATGGTCGATAACGAGGGGAGTCAGCGATAGGTAAGCACTCACCCTTGACACAGTCGTCACAGAGACTCATGATGGCAGCAAAGGTCGGTGGTGGTGCGGACAGTGGTATGAGATAGACGTGGGCCTGAGAGCGCTGCTTGTGCTTTTGAGTTGGGGTAGGACCGGGAACGACCGTCGGCTTTTATATTAGGGCCCGGGGTGACGCATGGAGCGAATGCATGCACACCACCCACGCTGTCCCTCCGGGTGTTGCGCCGACACGCCCGTCCCTCCGAGAGTTCATAGGTCCTATGCAGCGTTATTGCGAGCTCCGTACGCAAGCAATCTGACACTCACCCGGAAGATGCGCCGAGAGGCTCCGCTCGAAGGTGGTACATTCGACTGGGGCAGGGGAGAGGGAGAGGCGTCGGCCGAGCTGGGGCTTCTCCTCACAGTGTTCCCAGGGCACGATGCCTATTTTCGGCAACTACCCTGCGCGGGAAGATAGACGCCTGAGGGTTTCGAGCTTTCGTTCGTCCGAAGGCCCTCAGCTCAGTAAAGGGCGAATATCTGTGTTGAATACGCAGCTCCGATAAGTGCGATACGCTTCCTCAAAGAGGCGCCCAGGGTGCACCTGCTCGGCCGAGCGACAGGCCCTGTCGCGGCGCGTTCACAACGCCAGTAATACGTGTCTCTTCGGCATGGACGTAGAGATCGCGCCGCCTGATACTGGTATGGTGCCAACGGAATGCCGCGGTATCATTAGAGCCTTGGGGTCTGATCAAGCACACACCTTCTATGCCGTGCCATGCATAGTCAATATGCACGGGCACGGATTCGCCCGCCGAATATATTCGACATCACAATAGGCACGTTTGAGGAGGAGTCGGGATCTGAGATCCGAACAGGGCAGATCGAAGCGAGAACGCAATATCATAGAGCAAGGATGTGGAGGCGAGAGGTACAGAAGGCCCAATGAGCAAGAAGAACAGACACGGTGTCTTGGCCAGATCCCTAAACCCGTGAGAATACCGTCCGCGCTACGCATGCACCTCTTTCGATAGAGCCGTCGAAGCTGGGAACCAGGAGCTGAACCCAATGCTGATCAGGGACGGCAGTGACTTCAGGAAGAGCGCCTTCGCGAGACGTTCCCGCTCCTGGACTCCGGTAGCGTGCTGAGCGCAACATAATACGCACAGGTTGGGTCCAAAAGGCGGTGTTGGGTAGTAGTTGGGCGTTCGTGGGGATGGAATAACAGCAGCAGCACAGCGCTCCAGATGCCCGGCGAGTACTTCCGCGTCCGAGAGAAAGACACCGAGAAATAGCGTTTGCAGTTTCTTGAGGGGGGCCAACGCATTGCAGAAGCTGTCCTGCAATGCGATGGCGTCAGTTTGGAGGTTATTGACAACGCAAGTAGTATCCATGCGACATACCGCTAAACATTTTATATTAGCAAACGAGTCCGGTATTGGAGAGTGAACCGTGCAAGTAGACGATTCCTCAAGGCATAGCCAGCAGCACTGTAGGTCGAGTCTTTCGGTGCAAGAGAGATACAGGCTCGTGACGGATACAAAGCGAGAAGCAATCAGGGAAAGCAGAGCAAGGTCGATACGAGGCAGGTGAATGAGCTTCAACCTAGTCAGTCCAGCAGTAATGTTCTTGAGGAGCAACGTGGAACGGGTGTATTGCGTAGAAAGTCCGTCGCCAGAGAAGTCGAGCTCCAGTGTCCTCAGAGACCCAAAATGGGACAGGTTGACCACCTTGAACCGGAAATACGTCGAGGACGAGTTGAGAGAGCTGCATATACACGAACATCTCAGCGCATATACGCGGACTTCCACGAGTCCTATACGAGCACTTACCGGGCCCAAATAGGGATGCCGGAAATGCGACAAAGGCTGGTCCAATGGCGCGGAGAGCGGATGCAGATAGAAGAAAAGTAGCGTCTGAAAGCCACCTGACGGAATTGGTGGGACACAAGCGCAAATGCCGCGATAGTTGTGAACGCTGGGTCGTTCGCCAGCAGATGAAGAACAATACTGTCCAATAGCTCCGCCGGAAAACAATGCTGAAAATGTGTTTTATGATCAGTAGGGACCGCATATAATCAGCATTATGGTACCTCGACGTTGCCGCTACCGGATGCGACCGCGATTCTCGCCTTCCGGTGCGCATCGTTTTCTGCCATGATGGGGATGTGGGGTCTTCAGCCCAGCAAAGCCTTAGGAGATGCGAGGTATGTACCAAGTGCACGTTGATGTTGCCAGAGACCTTGTCAGGAAGTTATCAGTACTTGAGTGCTATGGACAGAGGTACATGGACGTCGGAGACAAGTCGGAGAGTGTCTGAGCCGAGACGCCCGATTCCTGAGTGAGCGCTGCGCACCGAGAGCTCGATTAGGAAGGTCTAGTAATCGTTGAACTTCTTCACGAATCGTGCGTGCAAACAAGAACGTTCTGTGCGTCGACAACTCTGAATCTTCCACAAGGCGAGAGCTCTTGGCAGCTGCTCAACTGATAGTAACATTCAATTTGTACTACTTATCCGTACAATCCGGCAATGATATACACCCGAGAATGAGAATCAAGCAAGCCTAAAAAAGAGCCTTTACTCTCTCAAGGAACCCAATGCAAAACGGCTGAACCCCTCATAGAAGACGCCACAACAACTCTGTCAAATTCTTGATTTATCGCCTTGCGTCTCCTTAAACTCGCTTGGGGATGCTGGCAGAGCGATCAGGTCAATGTCGTTGGACAGCGGCAAATGGGACTTACACGGGAGCCACACCGGTCTTCGGGCCGGGAGCAGTCGGGAGGCGAGGGAAAGGCGTCTCAGCGCACTAGAGGAACGAGGTATGTAAGCACTGGCATGCGTGCATGACATACGATAGCTGGACCGTCAGTACTCACGGCCTGTTCGATGTCGCGGTTGGTGAAGCCGGCGGGGAAGTGGGTCCTGCCCGCCGCCGGGAGGGGCTTCGGGATGGGGATCACCTCCGTGCAGTCGACGAGGTCGTCGATGTTCTGGCCGAGTATGGAGAGATCGTGGAAGACGAACTGGAACATCTGCTGGACCTTGGTCTGATTGTTGACAAAGGACTGCCACTCGCACGCGGTACGCTGGTCGCGCGCAATCGCGAAGTCGGACTGGAGGCGCATTTCGCCGCGGAGGGGCGAGAGCACCTCGCCTTTGTTCGGGCCGTGGCCGGGGAAGAGCGTGCCGTGAAGCTGAGTCTCGAGGAAGAACTGCGAGTCGAAGATCTCCGGAGTGGAATCGAACGGCGCGCCGACGAGGGTCGGGTCGACGTCGTTGGCGGCGGCGACGGTGTGTGCGGTGAGGAGCCACACGGTCAGGATCTCGTCGAATTCTCCCGAGGACGCGTCGGCAATGCGAGCGAAGATCTGGTCGGGGGTGTGGAACGGCTCGGGCACGAGGCCGTCGGGAGCCGGGCGAGTCGCGTCCTTGCGGCCAACGAAGGCGCTCAGTTGGGGGGCACCCGCACAGTTGGAGGCACCGAGGGCACCCGCGAACTGGATACTACGGTAATGCATAAGTGGGCAGGCATGGGAGGTCCCTCTAGTGCGATGCCACCCACAAGTCAGCGACGCCAATGTTGTGGCGCTTGAGGAAAGGCCTCTGCTTCTCGACAACCTCATCGAGGCCGATATTGGGGTGGAAGCCGGTTTCGATGTGCGAGAAGATTGTAATGGAGCCGTCAGCACCTCCACCGCTGTGATATGCAATGTGATGAGCCCTGGCGGATTCACACTGCTCCCCGTATAGCACTCACCCGAACTTGCCCTGCGCCTCCATGGCGGGCGAGATGGCGATGGCATCGTGGAAGGTCAAGCGGAGAGACTCGTGCGCCTCAGCGTTACACTTGCCGCCGTCGAACAGGTTCGCCTGGAGGTCGTCCCGGAGGGGAAAGAGAGCGCAGCAAGCCGCGTTGGTAGCGGTGTGTCTGCCGTCGGGGCAGGCGACACGACGCGCCGGGGACGCTGCGGCGGAAAGGTGAATAAGTCAATCGGTGCACACATGGTGCTGCTTTTCGCGTACCATTAGCCCCCAACACCGCAGCGAGGGAGACCAGAGAGGTGAAGATCTTGGAAACCATGTCGTTTTGTGTCTCGAGTGGTAAGGGACGCAAGAGGAGTGCACTGAGGAGATGGTCTTCCTCTGCCTGCTACTTATAGCGGTGGGCCCCATTATGGGGAAGCACTCCTCCTAGTCACGGCCCCGGGCAACAGACCACGTCCATAGGGGAAAGGCCGCGATCCGTTAGCACGACTGCACACACGAGCCAATCGCAGAACAAGGATTGCAGTAATGTCCAGAGGGCGTCGTCGGCAGCGACCATGTGCAGCGCGTCCGCGGGAGCGTCCAACACGTCGGTGTGTCGCGCCTTGTCCTGTACACGTCCAATAGCGTCGCGTCGCCGAGTGCAAGAGTCCTAGCAGATAGTAGGCTTGCGCTGGATCGTGTACACCGGCTTGTACCATTGCCGTAAAGTACTGAGAATAATGTGGCAGGACCATATCAGCGCGTGTCCGGCATTTCTCAGTGATTTTCTGGGAATTAAGTGACGAACCTTCTGAGGCACCCCGACCGTCCCGTAATTCTTGGCAACAACCCAAATAGGTACATTTTGTCGCAGTGCTCCTGTACGAGAGTCTTGCGGTGTTCGGACGGGAGGTTAACCGCATGATTCCTAGTACCTTGGTCCGCAGAGCGGGGTTGGCGCCGGGGTGCCGAAACCGAAAATGCGGGCGGCGCCATTGCTGGAGTTGGGCAAACAGCAGTCAGCCTTATTGTGTGCTTTCAACAAGGGCTTCCGGCTTCATCAGGTGCACAAGGCAGAAACCACCACGAACTTGGTAGCATGTGGTAGCCGTCGCCCAGTGCGAATGTTCGACAGATGTCGTGGACACGGTACATCGGTCAAGGTACGCCGCGGCTGTGTCTGATATGCAAGTACAGGTCCCATGGCGAGTGCACTGGAATGTACGTCGATGACCAAAACGAGGACCAATGTGGACCGTTCATACTTGTCAACAGCCGCTCTGAACCCCTCTTCACCCATCGCGTCCGGTCATACTGATATGTGTAGCTCGCGCGCTCGGTGGCGGACTACTGCATATATCAGCAGTACCTCGCGGGAGAGACGCACGCGCGGTATAGACGGTGTGTACCCTCACGACGACTTCAGGGGATCTCGGAACAGATAGTGCACTCACAGTATATTCTTCCTCCTTGGCGGAGGTTTCAGCCCAAGACTACTCCCACCGCGGCCAGATCGTGGATATTAGCAGCTCTCGAGAGCATACACTCGTGAACAGAACTGGTGCAGACGTGTTTCTTGGGCTGAGAACGAGCTCGGGATCTGTGTTGTTAGTTTGGCATACCCGTCAGGCCGAGTCGGCACACAGAAAACGGGCAGAAAATTACCGCAGGCCTCGTTTACCAAGAAACACCTTAGCAGTTGAATCGACGCCCAGAACAAGCTATATCCGTGTTTTGGCAAGATCAGCTATGTTGTCTACAAGCGACTCTAAGAAGAGAGAGAGAAACTTACTGGTATCTTTGATCGACCTCGCGCATACCCCCGGCCTTCAGCGTTCCAAGCACAATGCCACCACGGAGCTTGCCAAGCCTCCACTTGGGAAACCGGCGGCACCACCAGGCACCGCGGCATTCAGGGCTCGCAGGCGACCATAGCGACGTTCAAGATGTAGCCGCGAGTCCCCTTCCCACAATACTGTGAGCGCATCCCTCGGGTCGGCTACAGGGAATACACTTGGCGTGCACTGAGAGAAATCAGTGTCGGCAGACCGCGAGCGCCATCGGCACTGCTCGGCGGTCCGGCTTCATGCCCGCTGGGGAGACTATACCGCTGCCACTCAATACGGTCTGCATGATACGCGTGGAAACACGAATGCCAATTTTTTCGTCTACTCTTGCCAGCAAGATGCGCCTCTGCTCTCACTTCACTTCAAGTTCCCCAACCGCAAGCCAGGCGATATCGAGGAACGTGAAAGAGACAAGCTGTGATTGGAAGGAAACTTACTCGAATGACGGACAACAAGCCATGTGGTTAGCATCGAGGTATGTGGTTGAGCAACGAAGTCCTCACCCTCGCAGTAACGCTCATTGACGAATGAAGTGAGTCATCCCCTGTAGGCTGAGTGGATCTGGCATCGGCGCATGGTTAGCTCGCTGCGATGAACAGCTCTACGAACACGCTATGGGCCCAAAGATCACTCACCGATGGGTATCCCCGCTCTGCGCGCCGCACTCGCGATGTCGAGACTAAACGTCTTCCGCGCGTTCCCGGGTCCGTTGAGTGCAAGGACGTCGACAGCGGCGGCTTCAGCAGCCATGACAAAGAGGAAGCTGGAGACAAAGCGCCTCGAGGTGAGCCGAAGTCCAATGTTCGTGGAACAGTTGAAAGAACGTACTCCTTGCCGTTCACTGTGACGACATCGTTGTCGATGGTGCCCGCGTTCGTTCCGAGGGGGTATTGCTAACCGCCCGACGAGGTCAGCAATGCATCGCGGCGCCATAGGCAGCCGAGACGCTCACCTTGACGATAGAAGCCTTCAGGTTGTCGTCCACCCGAACCTCCGTCACCGTGCCCGTCCCGACGTCCGTGAGGAAGAACGTCCCCGTCTTCTGGCTGAAGCTCGACCAGCACGTCGCGCTCTGTCCCGCGATCGGCACCGCCGACGACCGGCTGAAGTCGTCGAGGTCGAACACTGTGAACCCCACGCCCGGGTCCGTCGACACGAACGCGTTCTTCCCGGGGACGGGCGTGAGGGAGAAGGTGAGGCTGCCTCCCGTGACCGTATCGATCTTCGTGAACGAGGGAGAGAGCGCGCCCCCGGGGAGCACGTCCCAGAGCGCGAGGAAGCCAGTAGCGGCTGGGGGGTTGCCCTTGACCGACGCGATGAGCTTGCTGCCGTCGCTGCTGAATGTCAGCTGGCTGGCCGTTCCCGGGGGTCCGACCGGGGGTGTCGTCTGGTTGAGATTAAGCGTGCGAAGCGAGTTCGGGATGGAAACCAAGCCGCGCTTCGAGTCGACGTTGAAGCAGCTTGGTGGCATACACGTGAGCTGACAGACGGAGACACGATGATTCGAAGCGATGACATACTTCATGCTGGCGACGGCACCGCCATTGAGGACGCAGAGGCGGGTTCCGTTGCTATTGAAGGTGAGAGACATCGGAAACTCCCCCTCGGAGGAGACGGGGTCGCCGAGTGGCTTGATGTCCGTTGGCGACTTTGGGTTGATAGAGAAGAGCGACACCGTGTTCGAGCCCGGCTATGCAGTACGAAGAGCAGTGAGCATACATCGGGCAGTATAGTACGGGAACACTCTCACATTAACCGTCGCCAATACTTGGCCTTTCGCAGAAGCTTGTATGCTCGACTGAAATGCAGGCGTTGGTACATCAGTGCATACCGACCTAACCACTAGATCCACACCTGGGAGAATAGCCCATCCGCGCCGGGAGGCGTGGCAATACCGTGCAGTCCTCGTCCGCCGGCCGCTACAGCCTTCTCCAACGTCTACAGATCCCGCAGTCGACGTTAGTTTCCAGTACAACAGATTTGACGCGTAGACCGAGACGTACCAAGGACCCATCCCTCCCAATGCTAGCGGCCATGACGACATTCTCAACTGGCTCGTTGGTGATGACTGAACCGCGACTAAGATCAGCGTCAGATCGAGATAATTTGAGAAGTAGACGTACAATAGACCGCCCCCGCAGCATCGAGCCGGCTCTCAGCGAGCTCGATGAACCGGACGAGTGCCTGGAAAGGCCCCGCAGCCACAGCGGCGGCCGATGCAAGCAACACGGCGGTGATCGCGACTGGACTCTTCGGCATGACGTACGGTGCAGGATCTGGGTAAGCGAGCGATGAACAACCGGGGAAGCCAGTGTACGTTGTTGTGGGTCCATCCGCGCCGTTGGCCCTTGCCTTTATACGCCCGCCGGAGAGGCATCCTGAGGGCGTGCGCGGCGGAACAGCAGGCGCGCTATGTTTGCCCGCCAGTTAGCCGTTAAGCTTCGCAGACGGCGTTGGGAAGTCCGCGGAAATAGAACGCCTGCCTGAACCGGTTGGTAAGATATTCCTGCCCGGGCACTGTAGCAAAGTGCTTCTCACCTTCGCCCGCCGCCGTCTACGCCAGACGTATCCCGATCGCAGTGGCCGCGTCTCATATCAGCGTCTTGCATGCAGCGCTGAGCTGGCATGCACGCGACGACCACGGTCCCAGGGTCGAGCACGTCCGAGCCGTACAGCTGCTGAGAGGTTCCTCTGGTGAGGGTAAACCATACATTGGTCTATGTGACATGAATGGGCGGTCAGCATCGCACAAGGCTTCCAAGTAGAGCGGACCCTACATATCGGGCACAACGGGGAGAAGTAAGCCCCTCCAGCATCCAAAGCGTCCGACATGAAGCACGACGGCGAACCGAGGCGAGGCAGCAGGTGTCGCATAGCCACCGCCCCCCTTCCCACCGCGCCGGCGACGTCGTCGTGAAATGGGCGCCGCATGACCGAGCTTGCTCAGCTGCGCTGCCGCGCTACTCAGCAGCCCGCTCTTATGACAGCACTCGCTGCGCACGCGCCCGCGAGCTGACTCACCTGGGAAGAGAATCGTAGGCAGTGCCGAGATGCCGGGCAGGCCGCATTGGTGAGCGTCGACGAGGTATGCATGAGGGCTGTGGGACGTACTGCTGTGCTGTGGGGCCGCGTTGGTGCGGTGTCCTGCTGGCAGGGATAGGGCGAAGATACTCGTAGGATGATGATGCACCCTCCTCATATGGTCAGGGTGGATGTCAGTCTTGGCTCTTCCTTCTACGACCACTTCACCCGCAGGTTGACGGTGTTCCACATCCGACGTCCATCCATAGTTGTCTGTTTTACATGCACCCTCTCCCTCTTGCCTGCGGCACTGCTGCGCTCAACCCAGAAGACAGTCAGTACACCCCCGCTCGTCCGAGGACCCGAATCTCGCCCTTGCGCGTCCCCAACGCAATGAGCCCTGTCGCTTCGGCGAACGCGACATGGGTGATATCGTCTGGAAGCGCGACGTGAGACTTTGACCACAACTATAGTCCTTCCACTGAAGAAACGCACCTCTCAAGTCGTACGAGTTCACCTCGTACACCTCCTTTCCGTCAATCGCCCCCGCGCGTGCCGCCAGCGCATTCCCAATCGCCGCACCTGCATGCCCCACCGACGAGGTCGAGCTCTCGCTGCGCGCATCCGCGCCGTCGAAATCCTCACCGTCCGTCTCCATCGCCCCCTGAACATCCACACCTCCACCTTCCACGGCGTCACCAGCAGGCTCCGGCGGCCGTGCAACGTCGAACCCATACACGAACCGCCGGACGGCGCCGCGCCTGCGCTCGACCCACACGCCGCGGCGCCCCGTCGGGCCGAGCGCGCACGCGGAGACGAACCCGCGCGTGCCGTGCGAGAAGCCGCTGCGCGGGTGCAGGCCGCCCCCGTGCGGGCTCGCGCTCATCGGGAGCGCCATGTTGTGCGACGAGAGCAGCTGGATGTGCACGTCGATCGGCGCGGGGGATGCGGGGTCGGTGGGGTGCGCGCTGGGGAGGGCGACTTCGACGGAGAAGTGGAAGAGCCCGCGGAGGACGTCGAACGCGAGGAAGGAGGTCGCGACTTTCGTGGGCTCTGGGAGTGTGGAGGCGGCGCCCGGGTGTCGGGAGGGAAAGTGGACGGCGGGGCGCGCGAAGGAGGCGCCGCGGAATGTGGTGCTTGGGAGGTAGTGCGAGTGGACCATGGCGCCCATGTGTGTCTCCGAGAAACGCAGCGGATGCGTAGCGCTCCCGCTTGGTGGAGAGGCAGCGTCTTCCGACAACGGCTGTGACTGGCCTGGATGTGGCTGCTCGAGGAGCGTGCAGATCTCGATCGAGTGCGCTTTCAAGACCAGAATGTGCCGTGTTGTGAGGAAGGTCGCGCCGACTACCCCGTTCCACTGATAACGACGATTGGTCTGTTGGTGTGGTATTTCGCATGTTAAGCGGGGCGACGTACCAACTCCTCTTCTTCTTCAGTAAGCATCTGGACGTTGATGCGCTGCCCCGTGATCCAGTTCAGGAGATGGAACGAGGATGGAAGGCTGAGCAGAAGAAGGGACTGGCGAGGATCCATTGCACGCAAGCAAAGTACCGGGGAGGCGATAGGTATGTCTGCTATGAGGTTGAAGCGCACGTCGTCTAAATCCAGGGACTCCTCAATCGTATAAAACACCGAGGAAGGCCTCAGTTGTACTTGTAACACTTGACATAGTTCGTGACTGCGCAATTAGAGTATGTTCAGTGGGCAGTCAACTGAGGCCATAAGCGGGACATATATACCATGAAACAGCAATTGTAAGCAAGTTATGTTCCTCATCCAAATACGTTATGGCGGACGTAAACGAGCCGGTGCCCTTGATATTCTGGCTGGTGCAGAGTATCGGCTTGTGCGGATCATGGAGAACCGAGTCAAGATCCCAGATCTCGACGAGCTTCTCGTGGTATATGCAGAGCAGCCACCTGTCAAGAAGAATCTCTATTGAGTATATAGAGCGTGCTCCGTCGTCGTTGTTAAAGATTGGGTCGAGTGCGCAGGACTGTCGATGGCCTGGTACAAAGTAGTGGGTCCGGGGCAGAAGCCAAGTACGATGGGCTGTGCATAAGCAGCGCGCGGCCGACTCCAGCTGAGAAGAGGTGAGCTGCGCCAACGAGGCTGCTTCGACAATATGCCGCGGCAGTGGAAGATGTTCGCCCTCCTGCCTCAGAATATGCAGCCAGACAGAGCGATCACGAGTTAGATCACTAAGCCGGCGGCACACCTTATGTAAATGGAAGATTAGACTGGCCCGCAGTACTTACGAACCACTGACACGTACCTTACGCAAAGCAGTAATGTCTTGTAGATCCAGGTGGTCAATAATCTCGAGGATTATCTCATCCGGAGCGGCAAGAAGAGTGTGCGGATACAACATTGCGTCCATCGGTTGCTCTCGAGGGGGTTTGGGGTGGTTGTTGGAACGCTAGAGGGCCAAGAAGATGAGAGCCGCGGGGTTCGGAGCAATGCTGAGGCCTTCCTACGCTGAGAGTTCGGGCCCGATGCACCAGTACTAGCCGCAACGCTGTGTACACCTGCAAAGCTGAGCAAACGCGTCATGCGTGGCGGAAGAACTCGCGGACGCCGTGTGACGCTTTTGGCGCGACAACGTGACTGCAACAGAGACGCGTCTGTGACTGGGCGCTTCGTCGCGTCGCGATCTGGCGCTTCTTGCCCCCTCCACTCGTCCTCGCGAGCTCTCGTCGGCTGTTCTTTCTGTCTGCATATATGCTGCTCTCGTGCCTGCACTGCCTCTCATGGAAAACTACAGTCGCCACTTGAAGGCTACCGGGAAGGACATGTACTCGGACTCCTCGCCAGCCACGCGCCTTCCTCAGCGCCCCTCCCAGCGGAAAGGCGTTGCCTTTGAAGACTTTGGCAGCGACTTCGCCCAGCGCCCTAAGCGGTCTTCGTCCAGCAAGCACGCCGTAATTGAGCTCGGGGATTCATCAGACGACGAGCTCGATTTTCTCTCGTCGTCTTCTCTCCCGGGCTCCGAGTCTCCCGTCAAGCCCAAGAAACACCGCAAAACACCGGCAGCCGAGACGCTCACCACCGACGCACCCCCTCCCATCGCCATTGACCACCACCAGGCCGACCCGAACTACAGGCCTCTCGACTTCAAGAAGCTGAAGATTACGAAGAAGAGCTCCGCCGCGTCCTCCAATGCAGCCACTCCCAAGGCCTCTGCTCCCGTTGCCGGCCCGTCTTCCGCCGTGCCCTCTTCGACTCGTATAGACAACATCGCGGCCGCTATCAACGAGGCCAAGCGCCGAGCCGACAGGCAGGAGGAGAAGGCCGCTCGCCCTGTACGAGAGCGCAGCCCATATCAGGACCGGACCAACTCCCGTAAGTCGTACCTCCCCGAGTGGGACAACAGCGACGAGGAGAAGGATGCCGAGAAGACACCGCGTCCGTCGCGTCCGGCTCCACGGCCCGCTTACAAGGGCGCGAATTCGAAGATGACCAAGTCCCAGACCGTGGCAGACATGCAGTCGACCGCATCGCAAGAGACCGACAAGGGCAAGCAGAAGGAGAAGGCGCAGCACGTCGCGCGTTCCAAGACTCTGCAGGCCCTCGCGAAGTTCCCTCTCTCGTTCTCGGATGACGATGCGAGCCCCCCAAGGTCCGCTGTGGCTAAGGGAAAGGTGCGAGCAAAGGAAGGCGCGAGGTTGAAGTCCACGGAGAACATACCGCCGCCTAACAAGACCAAAGACAAAGGGAAGCAGCCTGAGAACGACCCCATCGGCGCTATCTTTGGAGATGCGTCCCCCCAGCGGTCTCCCGTGCAGCGTGCCCGGAAGAGAACACCGAGCGACTTCCCTATGCCTTCGCCCCTCTCGTCTCCGTCGGCCGGCCGCGCTTCGTCTCCGCCCCGTAAGAGCCAGACGAAGAGTCATCGTGTGGTGGTTTCTGAGGATGAGGGGAGCGAGACTGGCGGTCGTTCATTACGTCCGTTCCCGATGGAGACGCAGACACTCGAAAGCCTCAAGCGTGTGTCCCCAGCGAAACGCTCGACTGCAGGGAGCGACGCAGAGGCCACAGCAGGAACGAGCCGCAAACGACCACGACGCGCTTCGCCCGATAAGTATGCATATAGTCTGATTTCTTGCGTATTGCTGGTGCGTCGGACGGCTGACTTTTGTTGTGATGTAAAGGGCCGCAGATTCGTTTGCATGGGACAAGTCCGACTCTGATTCTGACCTTGACAACAGTAAGTACACGCCTGATCCTACGTTGACCTCGGGCCTCACTGCGTACCCATGCAGTGTTCTTGGACCCTTCTGTCGACCCCAAGACCCTCTGCCCGTGGTGCGACGAACGCCTTCCCTCGAACCCCACTCCGCACCTCGTCGCGCTCATGGACGCCGCCCGCCGTCGCTCGTACACCGACGACCGACCGACGAACCCGCTCGGCCTGCGCGCCCCTCCGACGGTGTTCGTCGGGGTGTGCCAGCGGCACCGCTTCGAGCGCGTGTGGATCCCGCGCGCGCGCAGACGTGGGTGGCCAACGCATATCGACTGGGGCAGGCTACGGGGGCGCGTCGAGCGGCTCAAGGCGAAACTGCATGCGATCGTCGACGATGTCGACGAGGATTTCGCACCTCGGGCGGCATCTGCGTTGGATGTGAAAGGGAAGGGGAGGGAGCGACGCCCGCGAAAGGAGAACGAGTTCTGGCAGGAGGTCGTGAAGAACGTGCGGGAACAAGGCTCGCGGCAGACGACGGGCGTGCGCGGGCAGTTCCTGCACTTCAACAAGACGCAGCCGGGATAGTACGTGACCCGGACCCCTGTATGCATCGATTGCTGACACCTCCGACAGCTACGGCGAGCTCGGGTACATGATCATCCACCAGACGCTCTGCGACCTCTTTCCGCCTGCGTCGTTCGACCCTGCCGCGGCGCTCCCGCTGACCCCCGCAGACTTCATCGGGCACGTGCTCGTCCCCGAGGCCGCCGTGCGCCTCATCATGGAGGACCTCGGGCTCGGCCGCGCGGAGGCCATCAAGACGCTCCGTGAGAGTGTGGAGTACGGCGTCGCGATGTTTCCTGCAGACGAGGGCGAGGGCGGGCGGGGCGACGGTGACACGTCGATTCTGACCGCAGGGGAGCGCATCATCATGGAGCGGGCGCGGGCGCGACGCAAGGAGTTGGAGGAAGAGGAGCGCCGAGAGGCAGAGGAGGAGCGAAGAGCGCAGTCGCGCGCAGGGCGGACGGACACGGAGCCGGACATGGACGTGGAGGACCACGCGCCGCCCTCGTCGTCGCAGAGCACAAAACCCAAGGCGCGCCCTATCGCAAGGCGCAAACCGCCCTCACCCGAGAAGCCCCGTGCATCGCGGGCGACCTCGCGCTCGCGGTCGAGGAGCAAGGCGCCCGGGTCCGATGATGGCGTGATCGACGTGAGCAGCGATACCGGACAAAGCACGGACGCGTCGCGCTCTGGCGCCGTCAAGCGGCGGCGCAAGGTGTGCGACGAGCCCCCGTCGTCGAAGAGCGACGCGCCCACCGACCCGGGGGGTGCTACCCCAAAGCCGAAGCCGAGACCTCGTCCGCGCGTGGTCGGGCGCGCGGCCCTGGGTGCTGCTGCGTCGCAGCCGGACGTGCGGAGCAGCCAGAGGGCGGAGGTGGACATGCGTATGCCCGCATCCGATTCCCCGATACCACTGCACGATGACGATGACGGGGTGTCTTCATCGTCGCAGTCGGTGCAGTTCTTGTCTTGGGATCGGAAGCCGGCGTCGAAAGTTCGTCGCGGGCAGACGGAGGGCCCAGTCGACGCGACCCCGCGCCCGAAAGCTCGGCTGCTGCGCGAGTCCGAGGCCGGGAAGAGCGCACCCAGCTCCTCGGAGGCGAATCGTGACGATGCGGGCGCGCGCCCGAGATATCCGCTGCAGATGGCGAAGGAGCGGCGGCAGGAGCGGTGAGTGCTCGTCTGATACGTTCCATGTCGCGCAGACGGCGAGGATGCTTATGGCAGACATGCACCTGCGTAGGACCGCCGGCCCCCAGCAGCGGAAGGCGTCGGGGTACGCGGACGGGTGGCTGCCGAACCTGCGCGCGCGAGAGGCGGACGAGCCTCCCTCGTCCGACGAGGACGTGGTGGAGCTGCCAGGCGACCACCAGCCGACGGCGGGCGCGCCGCGGCGTTTGCCCTCGGGCTCGGGGAAGAAGGAGGACGAGAACCAGTGGGGCTGGCTGCTGAGCGACGGGTCGTCGGCGGGCTCGCGCACGTCGTCGTTTGCAAACTTCGATTGAGGGTGTACGGCGCGGTGGGCTGTGCGCGGCCTGCGCTGTTGTATGATGCGCCATAGATGCGCTCAAGTGTATACATCGTGTAATGCTACGCTATCTTCTCTTAGATCCTTACACCAAGCGCAATATAATCGCCTAGAGCCGTGTAGCACTTCGCGCGTGACGCGTGAGTCCTCATGGGCCTTCAATCATCTCGGGAGAGACTCTCAGGACGGCTTCGTTAGCGATACAGTTGCGTACAAGCTACAGAGTGGCATTTGGATACACTCAGATCTCTTCTATCTTCATATCTTCGTCGTCCGATTCCTCGACCGTCGCCGCGGCGACGATCTCCTCGCCGTCCTTCCTCGTCTGCGGGCCCTCGTCGCGCTTCAGCAGATTCACCAGGCGCTCAACATGGTCGGAAATCTGCGTCGATCCCGTCTCAGATACCGCGCCTCTCTCACACAAGAGTAAGACTGGGACGCACCTTCTCGACCTCCTCGTTCTCGTGGAGCGCGCGGACGACCTCGTACACGCCGTGCGTGCGGAGGTAGTCGCGGCCCCAGCGCGTCGTGCAGAGCAGGAGCATCGTCTCGACGTGCGTGAGCCGGATGACGGGGTCCGGCTCGCGCTTCTTCGTCGGAGGGAGGAATTGCAGGGCGGCTGGGAGGAGTTCTTGGTCCTGCGAACGTGATTCGTCATCTTCTCTGATACCAGTGCGGAAGGGGATACGGAGGGGCGTACCTCAAGGTCGAACTCTTCGGGACCGGCGAGAGGCAGGAGGACGTAGGGCAGGATGTCGATTCCTGGCGCTGCGACCGTCGACGGGGGGACCGTGACCTTCTTGCTGTCTTCTGTGAGCAGCGCCGGGTGCGCGGCCGTGTGGAACGCGCAATTTCTGTAGCACGCTTAGTTTGGGCTTGTGCACTACGGAACGGCGGGGCTTACTTGATAGTAGACGCGACGCCCCCGCGCCGGATGATGTCCTTGTGCTCGGTGAACGCAAGGAGCTTCGCCAAGGGATACTCCAGCTCGGAGTCTTCCGTGTACGGGTCGGACGGCCGCGGTGTCAGGAAGAACTCGCGTCCAGCCGGGGTCTACATGGCAATCAGTGCGTGTGTACCATGGGATCTCCGTGATTGCTCACCGTGCTGATGTTAGCGAAGACGCTCGCGAGGAAGTGGAGCTCTCCCTTGTGCGATCGCTTGGCGGGGTCTGTTACTTCCACGCTCGGCGCAGCCCTTACGAACGCATCGAGCAGCAGGGGCAGCGCAAGGACATCCTTGGGCTCTGCGGAGGGATAGGGCACGGGTGCGGGGCAAGTGCCGCATCGGGAGTCCACGGGAAACCACTTGATGGGCGAATTGGGATCCGGGAGGAGGGAGACCTTCACAGAGAGAAGCGCCGTGCATACGCTCGATGCTGCGCTCAGGTTCGAGAGGAGCATCGATGCGAGATCTGCGAGGATCGCTTGCGGGTTCTGTGGGAGGTGTGAGTATGCAGAGTCCACTGATTACAATGTGAAACGAGGTCGTACTATGATGTATGATACAAGAAACTTCAAGAAGGATGGTTCGGAGAGAGACGACACCAAGAGTGTGTTGTCTGACAAATTGACGAGGGCGCGGAACGCATCGTGAGCGGTTGCCTATGAGAGCATGAGCAACACTTGTGGAGCACATAGACAAGTCAGCCCACCAGTTGATCTCTACATAGAATTTTAATGTCGCGGATGAGGTCGTTTTCTTGGATCAGCCCACTTCGGGTGCCGGTGTAGAAGATATCTCGATGAGGCGAGCCCTTGGGCGTCTGACCCAGCAAATTGGCCAGGGCAATCTGTCGCACTTGTGGGTTTTTGTCCCTGAGGAACTGTGTGAGCTGTGCAGCATAGTCAGTATCGTACTTTCTACGACATGTGCAGCTTTTTGCTACCGACCTCCTTGAGCTGGGCAGAGTCTGACATTCTTGCTGAGAGATGAGGTTTCCCACGGCAGATGGGACTTTGTATCGCAGGCGCTTCGCAGCGCCGGTTTACGTAAGGAACGCGACGCGCCCGCGCCGAACCATGTTTGGCCACACACCACTCCTCTCCTCAAGTTCGTCCACCCCGGCTCAGCGTGGGCCGCACATCTTGTCCCACAAATACCCCTCGCGCACGGGTACCACACTAAAATGGCGGTATACAACACCACGCGCTTCACCGAGGGGCTACTCAAGAGCCACGAGAGCTCTCCGCCGTCATTCACCGTGCGGTTATACCGCGAACACTGGACACTGAACAACGGATCCAAATTCTTGTATAATAATCAGATCGCAGTAAGTGCTCTTTTGCATCATGCATAGTGACTGCTTGGCTGAATGCCTACAAATGATCCAGTCCTTACTAGATGATATCCGTACGCGGCACATACCCGTGGATTTCCTTGAGCTGTTCGAAACAGCGAAGGTACCATTCTATGAAGGTTTGAAGACGTAGTATCTGATGTCTCATCACGGGCTGACAATGAATTAGGATGTCTTATCGTGGAACTACTCGACTACCGCCCCTCCAGGAGTAGTGACCCAGAGCTGGAACAGCCTGAGGCCAGCCGCGTTGTCCTGACCCCTAACGACGAGTCGCGGTGGACAGACATATGCCTCATGAACCAGAAGCTTGGGAACACTTGGACTGACGCGGACTCCATCGAAATCGAAGCTCGCTTACTGGTGAGTCAGAAGACCCATGTTTCCGCCACTGAGTGGCGACTACAGTCGAACCCCTTCGTCTTCCGTCGTGCTGTATACGAATGGGCGCTGCGTGAAGTATCACTTGGGGGTCACCTCGTATACCAGCTGCCCTGCGCAGCCCGTAGCAGATGGATAGGGTCAAGTTCCCGTTCAACCCATCCCGACAGTAAATGGCCGACTTTTGTCACCGCATCATATATATCCTCTATCGCAGAGTCGGTGCTGATACTCGCCTCGTTTTCTAGATGACTACGGCGCCTCCGCTCTGCCTGGAACCGGATTTGCACCTGACACGTATCGTCAATGCGACCCAACGAACAACAACGCCACCCGCGCCTCCATCACTGAAGCGCAAAGCGTCTGTTATGGACCAAGAAGCAGACGAGGTGGAGAAGGCCCGTCGCGTGAAGATCTCGCAGTACATGAACCCTCGACAGAGGTCGACGGTCTCTACGTGCGTTCCATGATGCTCTGCCCCGATCGCTAAGCCTAAGTCCACCGTAGATACCGCATACTGGACGCGATCCAGAAGGCGAAGCTCGCAAAGGAACGTGGCCCACAAGCTGCCGTCCCGCCTGCTCAACCTGCTCCACCAGCACAACCCACCTCTGCCTCACCCCACCCGCAAGCTACCACCCCTGCACAATCCGCGCCGGCACCGGTACCCACACCCACCCCCGTCCCCGCGCCCATGCAGTACCCGCGTCCGCCCAACGCGTCGTCGCCCGCCCCGTCCGCCGCGGGTACGCCGCCCTCGGGCGCGCCCGACCCGAAGAAGCTTGCGAAGAGGAACTCTGTGGCGGGGCAATCACCGATGATCAGCCGCGCGTCCGCCACGCCCGCCCCGACCGCGCCGTCGGGCGCCCCGCTCCCCATCCCGCCCCACCTCCAGCAGCATTACCAGGCGCAGCTCGCCCAGCGGACCGCGACGCCCTCTCCGGCTCAGGCGGCTGCCTCTCCACGCCCGCCGCCGCAAGCGGTCGCGCATGCCAGCAGCCCTGCGGCCGCGCCGGAGCAACGCCCGCCGTCTGTGGTACCACCATCCGCTCCCGCTCAGCACACGCAGCCCACTCCGGCTCAGGTCCAGCATCATATCCAACAACAACAGGCCGCCGCAGCAGCAGCTCGCGCCCAACCCTCCCCTGCACCGACACATCCCCCGCAACAGCAGCCCGTGCAAGGCGCCTATCCGGCGCAGATGCCTGCCGCTATGATCATGGCCCAGCAGCAGCAGCTGGCACGGCGCAAGGCACAGGCGGCTGCTGCTGGTGCGGCCAACGCCGGCACCCCCGCCCCCAGCAATCCGGCGCAGGTGAACTATCTGACAGCGCAGGCGCAAGCCCAGTACATGGCGTACCACGCGGCGCAGGCCCAGCGCATGACACAAGCTCAGGCCCAAGCCCAGGCAGCGTCCCCCGCCGCTCGCGCGCAGACCCCGGCGGGGCAGGTGCAGGCTGCCGCCGCACAGGCCCAGCGCAACAGCCCGATGGTCGCGAACCGGACGCTCACGTCGCGCTCCCCGATGCCGAACCCCGCCCAACAGCCCGCGCAGATGGCGCAAGCGCACGCGCACGCGCAGGCCCAGCAGCAGCACCAGCAGCACCAGCAGCAGGTGCAGCAGCACGGCCAGCCGCAGGTCCAGCAGCAGGGCCTGAACCCCCAGCAGCAGCAACACCAGACTCAGCTCATGTACGCCCAGTATATGCAGCAGATGGCGCAGGCCCGGGCGCACGCGCAGCAGCACCCGCAGATGCAGCAGCACCTCGCTGTCTCCGGCCAACCGGGGGCCGCGCAGGGCGGGGCGGCGGCGACGGCGGCGATGCAGAACCCGCAGATGATGGCTCAGTACTACAACTATGCGCGGATGCCGGGCGTGCCCATGGGTCAGATGCCGCAGGCGTACTGGGGGCTCGGGGCGGGGCGGGGCATGCCCATCCCTGGCATGCCGGGCGCACACCCGCAGCAGATGCAGCCCGGGGCGGCGAAGCCTCCGCAGGGCGGCGGGCAGCAGGGCTCGTGAGGGGTTGGGCGTTCGCGGTAGCGGGTGGACGGTGTATTTCTAGTGGGCGTTTAGTGTGTATTCTGCCGTGCTATCGTGCTCTATTGACCGTACTATTCACATCTTGCTCGGACGGATCCCGCATCGACGTCTGTGGCAGCGCTGCCATCGATCTGTCCGTCCATGCAACCACAACCACGAACGCACCGATGCGTGCACATGCACCCTGAGGTATACCCAAGTACCGGCAAGGCCATTGTGGTCATCGTTCAGTGTGTGCAGATACCAGCGTCCGCATCCAGGCATCCGGGATCCACGCACCGCCCGCCGAAGCCCGTCATCGCACCGCCAGTCTAAGGCCAGACCGCGCTGGCTTGAGCTTCCGCCTTCCGCCTTCCGCGCGCGAAGATGCCTGCCAGCGCACGTCTATGAGCCTGGGAGCCGCGGCCGAGATTGGGGCAGATTGGGGCGGCGAGAAGCGCAGAAGCAGCGCGCCCCCGCGTGCGTGCGTGGTCGCGGGAACGCGGGGCGTTCCCTGCGAAGGCCGGGGCGTACGTAAATCGTGCCCCGCAGCGTGCGGGCCGGCGGATGGTTTAGATGGGCGGGGCTTGGGCTGCTCGTCTCCCGAGCTCGGGGCGGGGAGCAATGGGCATTTGGCTGTATCTATCGTCCTGGGGGTGAGTAGGCAGGTTCGCCGCGGCGGCGCCGTATGCTGTTTCGAGCAGAACGGCGATGAGCGACAGAGAACATCGACGGGTAGCGCAGAAGACGACTACAGATGAATCGCTCAGACAGCGCGAACAGACGGTTGAGGCGACGCTGGGATCTCAGAAGGTGGCTGCTGGCCGCGGCAGATAGCGGTCGTCGTGACCGCACGAGAAGACAGCATGCACGCTCACGGGAATGTGCAGGCTCGCACATTGACATCGGGAGCCAGGAGCCAAGGGCCGGAACTTGAAGGCTGCACCGAGAGCAGCTGCGGCGCGAACACGCCATCCCCCTCAGTTCGCGCGCGCGGTAGCGGTCCGTATGCACGTCCACACGCACGCACGGACAGAAGGACCCCCTGGGTGACGAGAACGCATCCCACCGACAGCTCGCGAGTCGCGCGCACTGCGCAGCAGCTGTAGGGAGAGGCCCGAGGGCGGTATCCGATACGTTCGGCGCGTGCATGCGACTCCTGGCTTCCCAGCCGCTAATCTGTCGAGCCATGGCCCGTGGCCGACGTTCGACAAGGTTCGCGGGTTCGACGTTCGACGCCGCGCGCGACGTCCAACTTTCGCCGAGTGACGCCGTGCCGTACACCCACCCGCTCTCCAGCAGCGCGTGATGGCGAGCGGGCAAGCATTTCGGCCACTAGCGTCCTGCATAAAGGCCCAGCTACGGCGCGTTGCCGCCCGCCGATAAGTACGCCGACGCAGGCGAAGCCGCGAAGGGCAAAGGCCCGCAATTCGCATTGATGGGGCCGCTATACACGCGCGACGCGCGAGCCCGTGCGAGCTAGTCCTTTCGTAGCAGCCGACGCCAGCCGCGCGCGAGGCGTGCGAGCCTGCGAGGAGGCCCGAGTCGGCGAAGGCCCGCAGGCCATATGATGATTGAATGTGAATATTTGATCCCTGGCAGTGGCTGGCCGCTGGCGTCGCGGGGAAGCCTCGAGCTCCCATCAGCCCGAGAAGGGCTGGGAAAAACACTCGTCGAGCGTCGACGTCTCGGAGCGTGTCGAAGTCGGGCCACGGCCCACAGGCCCGCGAAAAAAACCTGCGCACAATTGGCTGGCCGATGGCGCGGACGCGAATGGAGGGCGGGGAATCCGGATGGCGAAGCGGCAGGCAGGCAGGCAGCGTGAAAGAGGGCGAGGCGGCGAACGTTGTGGGACTGATGGCGGGTCGTACGCGAGAGAAGGTTGGCCCGGGGGTGGCACTGGCAGGCGGATGGGGGTCTGGCTGACCAAGAAGCCGTGCGTCCCGGGCTCGGGCACTAAGCAGGCTGCAGACCTGAGATGGTGAGACCTGGGGCTCGGGGAAGGGAAGGGAGAGGGGAGCATACACACACGCATCAGCTGCATCCGACGAACAGATATTACACACACGGCGGCGACGGGTACACATGGGGCAAGGCGGGCTTGGGAGGACAAGTGGGAAGCGGGCGGGATGGGACGAAGGGCGAACGGCGAGCGGCGAAGTGGCTGGATCGAAGCGAAAGGGAGGGGGAGGGCAAACGGGCGAGCGGGTCAAACTATGTACGGTATGTGTACGGATATATGTCACAGCTAAAACACACAAGAGGAGCAAGATCGAACACAACGGACAAAGGGGGAGCCTAGGGTGGAGGAGAAGTACAGACGCGGGGTGGAACAGGACGCTCACCAGGGGACCGGGGAAAACATACGAGCAGCACGACAAACACGATATCGACGCAGGCGGCAGCGTCCGTCCGCCCCGCCAGCCAGGACGGCACGGGTCTCAGTCCCTGCCCCCCGCGTAGCCCTGCTCGCTCCGTCTATCCTGCTGGGAGCCGTACGAGTCGTCGTCGTCGCTCCCGCGGAAGGGAAAGGGAAAGGACGAGGCACGACGTCAGCGGCGGGCGCGCACGCGGATCGCGGGGAGAGCGGCGCACCAGTTTGGCGTAGACGAGCCCGCAGGCGTTGCACAGCGTGCGCGGGCCTGCGCCCGATCGCGCACGGTCAGCTGGAATGCGATCGCGCCAGGAGCGGGAGGCGGCTTACCCATCGGCCCGCGGCGCCATTCGGGCGTCGACGTCGCGTTGCAGCCCAGGCAGGTCTGTCCCTCCGTCGCCGGCGCGTTCTCCGCCTGCTCGGAGCCTGCGTCAGAGATGCGCCGCCCTAGCTCGCCGCCCGTCACGCACCTGTCGCCCGTCGCCCCCGCCTTCTTCCGGGGAGCGCTCGGCCGCCGCTGGTGCGGGCGCTGGCGCCGCCGCGGGGGGCGGCCGTGGAGGCTCGGGCACTATCCGTTTCGCGGCCGCGTCGAGCACTTGTGCGCCGTACGACGCGGCTTGCCGCATGCGCTCGATCGTCTCCGCCGTTGCCGCCGCACGGGGCTGCGTCGCCTCGTACGAGAGCGCGTTTGCAGAGTCGATGATGATCCGGTACGAGTCCACCAGCTGCAGCCGCGCGCCCGGCGGGCGTTACCACCCACGCGCGCAGGACGATCGGGGCAACAGACGTACCTTTGCAAAGTCGATCCCAACGGGCGACATCGCCAGCGGCGGCGGCGCCTGAACCGGTGGAGGGGGCGGGGGCGGAGCCTGGACTTGCGCTGGGGCGACGGCCTGTTGTTGCTGCAGTGGAGGCGGCGCAGGTGCCGGGGGCTCGTTCGCCCGCTTTTTGCGTCCTGTTTGGGGCGGCGGTGCGGGCTCTTGTCGAGGCGGGGGCGGCCGCTCTTCTGCCCGTCGAGGCTCTTGTCTAGGGGGTGGCTGGCCATAGCGCCGGTCGTCGTGCACGCCGTTGGGCGACTGCTCGGGCCGTGTCGGCGGTGGAGGGTGGTACGGTTGCTGTTGCTGTTGCTGCTGTCCGGGTGGGGGAGGCCCCGGGGGCTGATCTGACCGCGACGGCGGCGGCGGGGCGTGATACGACGGCTGCTGCCCGGGAGGCGGAGGACCCGGGGGGTAGGGAGCACCTTGGTGAGACCACTCGCCTGACCACTGCTGCGGGGGCGGCGCGTGCTGGGGCGGCGGCGGCACGCCGTACGCCTGTGGTGGGTAGCCCGCCTGCGGGGCGTACGCCGTCGCTGGCGGCGGGTTATATTGCGGCGGGGGCGGGGGTGCGTGCTGCACGGGCTGGGGCTGA
>KQ464081.1:272173-438152 GCA_001304625.1 Trametes sp. AH28-2 | reverse complement strand
CTTGAAGAGGTCGCGCACGCCGCCGAGCACGGGCATGTAGTACGCCTCGAGCGCGAGCTGCGCGGCGAGCGCGCTCGAGGTCGTGCCGTGCGCCGCGGCGTCGTCGGCGTGCTCGTCGAGGCCCTGCTGGGAGTCGTCCGCGGGCGAGGCCCGCCCGGAGGTCCCGCCGTCGAGCAGGTCGTGCGCGGCGGGGTCGGAGCCGGAGGTGCGTCTGCGCTTCGGGAGCGGCTTCACGCGGCGGAGCGTCGGGGGCTCGGGGGCGTCGTAGACGGGCGACGGGGCTCGGTACATGGCGGGCGCAGTACTGGTGTCGGTCGTGGTGGTGTCTTTGTGGGTGTGCGGAGCGGTAGCTGCGGGAGACTGGTCTTGTGAATGCGGGTGCGTCGACCGTGCGTGTGTGCGTGCTGGTGCTGGGAAGAAGAGCTGGCGGAGGCAGCGGAGCATATCGCCCACAGTCAGCACTGGTCCCTCTGGCTGCCCGCGCCGGATGGCGGCGATTCTGGCGATCTCGAGGGCTTACGTGGGAGGGGCCGTGGCCGTTGTGTCTTGATGAGTGCACGGCCGAGGTCTTTCGAGCTTTATGGCTGCCGTCGTCGTGGCCGGCGTTTACGTTTGTCAGAGGGCAGGCAAAGGACGTTTGTCGTGTATCGAGTGCTCGCGCGGCAGTACGTAGTGAGGGCCGGCGAGATGGAGGACGATATCCAAGCTTCAAGCTGTGAGATGGTCGTGACGAAGAGCGGGTCAAAGCTCGGGCTCGCGGGTCTTTGCCGCGGTGGGGAGGGCTCCCTCCACTCAGCCACCGCCTCGATACATATCCCGATCCGGCCCATCCCTCCCTGCATAATTTACAGCCGGCAATTCGACGGGCGGGATGCATCAATACGTGGAACTAGCAAGTCCAAAAATCTGACCGGTAATATTCGAGCGATCGTACGCTCAGAAGATCGGTCCAGGTGCAGTCGTGGCGGTATCAATTTTCAGACCCATGAATTTACAACGACTACTGGTGCCTCGAGAGGAAAAGATGCTACTACGGTACAGGGTGTGCGATGCTCTAACAGATTGTCTCGTGATGCTACTAGGATATAGGTAAATGTCCGACTGCGCGTCGCAATAAGTCAGGGTATCGCGAAACGAAGGAAGACATTAGCTCTGCTCATGTGGACAGGCCCCGAAAGCCTCTATGGGGTGTGATGCTGCAATAAGGATATGGCGGGTCACGCCTGAGTATTGAAACAGACGTGGGGTACGGGATTAGTAGGGCCGTACGATAGACGATGAGCAGATGGGTTGCAACGAGACCGAGAGCGTGAGAGTCGTGAGAGCAGCGCATGGTGAAAACCGGACGTGAATGGCAGTACGCGGAATAGTATGAGATCGAGGCTTGAGGCGAAGTCGTTGCATGGGTCGGCATGGAACATATAACGGAGTCGGGAACGATGCTGGAATCTAGAACGCGACGAGAGCACGGTCGAATGATGTCGCCGAGGGGGTTGTGCAGCCATAGGGCGTTTACCACCAGCTGCCGCCTCCTCCACCGCCGTAGCCACCACCGTAGCCTCCGCCGGCACCGCCGTACTGAGGACCACCGTAGCTGGCGCCTCCGCCGCGGCCACCGCCGTAACCGCCACTCTGGCGGTAGTCACGGCCGCCGCTGGAACGTCCACGTCCTCCACCGCGGCCACGACCGCCCCGGTATCCGCCGCCGCCGAAGGAGGACTCCGTGGCGACGGTCTCGAGCCAGCCGGGAACCTCCTGGTTAGCCTCGCGGAGAAGCTCGAGCAGGTCACGGACGATGTTGCGGTTGCCGCGGTTGAAGAACGCGGTGGCGATACCCACGTTACCCGCACGGCCGGTACGACCAATACGGTGAACGTAGTCATCAATGTCGGACGGCAGGTCGTAGTTGATGACGTGCGTGACGTTCGGGATATCGAGACCACGGGCAGCGACGGCGGTCGCGACGAGAATGGGAGTGCGTCCAGTCTTGAAGGTCTGGAGAGCCATCTCACGCTCGCGCTGGGTGCGGTCACCGTGAATGGAGGTCGCCGGAAGCGCGTTTCCGAGGAGGAAGTCGGACAGCATGTCGGCCATGCGCTTGGTCTCCACGAACACGAGGGTGAGACCACTGCTGTTGGCCTGGAGGACGTCGAGAAGGACAGAGCGCTTGTCGTTGTCCTCGACGTATTCCACCCTCTGGGTGATGTTCTCGGAGGTAGAGCCGACCCGTCCAACGGACAGGAAGACGTAGTCCTTCATGAAGTCCCGGGCGAGCATCTGGATGTCGCGCGGGAACGTCGCGGAGAACATGAGCGTCTGGCGGTCCTGGACGCCGGGCATGTCCTCGCCCTGCACGATGCGACGGATCTGGGGCTCAAAACCCATGTCGAGCATGCGGTCAGCCTCGTCCAGCACCAGGTAGCGAACGTTCGCCAGGCTGATGCGACCGCGCTCGATCAGATCCACGAGGCGACCGGGAGTAGCGCTGAGAAGGTCACAGCCGCGCTCGATCTGCCGCAGCTGCTGGTTGATGTCAGCACCGCCGTACACAACCGCAGGGCGGACCCAGGAGCGGTAGCAAAACTTGCGGGCCTCCTCATGGATCTGGCTGACCAGCTCGCGGGTAGGGGCAAGGATGAGGGCGGTGGGGTAAGCCTTGCGGGCACGGCTGTACCCGCTGGGCTGAAGGTCTGCAGGAGGAGCGCGAGGGCCGTTTGTGAAGGAAGCAGAAAGGATGGGGAAGAGGAAACCGCCTGTTTTCCCAGAACCCGTCTGAAAACGAATAGTGTCAACAATCTATAACATCTCATGGGCTAGAAATTACAAACCTGAGCACAAGCCATCAAGTCCCTGCCAGCGGCAACGATCGGAATGGAATACTTTTGAACGGGCGTCGGAGTCGTGTAACGAGCGTAGCCGATGTTCTCGAGGAGCACCGGATCGAGAGGCGGGGACGTGAACACAGTCACGGGCTCGGGCACACCAGCGCCGGTCGCCTCGACGGGGATATCGTCGTACTTTTCGAAGTTGATACCGGTGTGCTGCTTGGAGGGGTCGTTCTCCTCTCCGTAGAGCTCCTTCTCGAGGCGCATGTTGCGGCCTCCGGGGATGTGCTTGCCATCCTTCCAGACACCGTAGCCGAAGGACTCACGGGGACCGTCGCCCCCGCCGCGGGGGCCGCTGGAGTAGCCGTTGGAACGATCGCCCCATCCTCCGCCGCGTCCGCCGTAGCCGCTGACGCTGCGGTTGAAGCCTCCACCTCGAGTGTCGACGTAGCCGCCGCGAGACGAGGGAGTGGAAGAGCGGGAGTCAGCCCAGCCGTTCCTGTGAGATGCTGGCGTCAATAACTGATGCGACACGTATCATGCAAGCAAGCGCGAGACTGACCCGTTAGCAGCAGGAATCGCTGGGGGGTTAGAAGCAGCCCGCTGCGAGCTCCTCATGTGAGGAGGGACATAAGCAGATTTTTGGCCATTGATACCGAGGTTGGCTGCGATAGTGAAGACGAAGTCAGTACGTCGCGAAAGAAAGATGCACGCTGGCAGAGACGACGCACCAAACTGGTTCTCCAATCCGGTACCGTTTACAATTCCATTGGACATATTATGCGTGGATGAAGGAAAAGAACAGAGAGTATGGGAAGTTGTCGAGATTTTCGTCTATGGGCGTAGAGCTGGAAACGAGTCGAGATGGTGATGGTCCACCAACAAAGGCGAGTGAGAAATTTGCCCCCCACCCCGGAGCTTACAAACGCTGCAGTGGCACCTTACGTAACGCTCCTGCCCCATTGGGGCTCCTCCCATGTGCGTCCGCCGTCCGCCATGACGGCGGGCGCGCGACGTGGCAGCGCGGCGGCCCGGGCGCTCCGATGGGCTGCATTACATAGGCGCTCACAGCAGTCCCAGGAACGCGAACTCGAGTAGCAGCCACCTCCACCTCACTCACTCTCGACCTCCATCTCCTCGGCCATGTCCCACTCCCACACGCACGCGCCCGGCGAGTCCCACAACCACAGCCATGGCCCGCAACCCCCACAGCAGCCGCAGGCGACCATGGTCATGCGCCCACCAGACCCGCTCATGCAGGCCGTCATCGAGGAGAGCTTCCGCCCTGCCGACATTGCGCTCGGACCGCCCGAAAACGCGACCGTGCTATGCGGGCCACACAAGCAGGAGAAGTGCGCGGACTGCGGCCAGGACTACCGCGCTCTGAACCGTCTCTCGCGGCTGCTCGTCGCGAACCCGAACCTCCGCTGTCCCCCGCCTCCACAGGTTGTCTCACAGAACCTGTCCCAAGCAATCAGCAATACCAAGGATGAGGGAAACGTACGTACACTATGCCGCGCTACCACCGACAAATGCTAAGGGAACGCTACGACCACCAGGCGCTGTTCAAGGGGGGTATGCACATCCAGGCCATCCAGCGGTACACCATGGCCGCGAGCATCGCCGTCCAGCGCCCGCCCTGGGAAGCGCAACAGCTCATGCGCGAAGAGCTCTCCATGATCCTCTCCAACCGCTCCGCCGCGTTCTTCGAGGCCGGCGACTACATCAGCGCGCTGGTCGACGCTGAGACCGTCATCCAGCTCAAGCGGCCCTGGAGCAAGGGCCACTTCCGGAAGGCGCGCGCTCTCATGAAGCTCGAACAATACTTGGAGGCCAGGGAGGCTATCCAGCTCGGTCTATCGTTCGAACCTACCAACCCGGTGAGTCTTCCTGCCAGACACGGAGCACGGTAAACACATTAGCGTTTCTTTGGACGTAGCTTGTTCGCTATCACTCCACGCATATCTCCCGCAACATTTACCCAAACCCGGAATGACAACATACTGACCACACTTCCTCAGGAAATGGTGCAAATGCTGGCAGACATCGACTCGCACCTGAACGGGTCCACCGCGCAGAGCCTCGAAAAGGCGTCGCCCCAGCCGATACCCGTGTCTTGATGTATTATCTCTTATGGTATGGTACGGTACTTGTACAGTGTATATCCTCATCCCTTTCGTCTCCCTCCGGAACTGCACAAATGGGCCTAGTAATATTCTCGCGTCGCATGTCGCATGTCGATTCACTCAGTGGGGTTGGTGTGAATGTTTGAACGTTGACGTCGAACCCTTGAACGGAATCAGCGATGACGCGCAGAATCTGCGCTGCAGACTCAAACCAAAACAGTCGCCTACCCGGGTTGAAACCCCCTTGGTCGTATGGCGTGCATGCCAGATTGCTTGCGAAAACGATGTTGTACTTGAGTGCTGTGTATGCTGTCACCCGATGCCAGAGGGCGCGAGCCAATGAGCTGGCCCCGAAAGGTCAACAGTCCGCTCGTCTTCCAGTAATGCCAACAAGCCCAACATACCAACGCTGTCTAGCTACAAATGAATTATAGAGACCCGTACAATCCAATCATACGTAGTACAGTACACTATACTGTACACCGAGACTCTATCCCTGAATAACAAAATCCACCTCACACACAACCCACGCGCAAACTCTCAAGTCGTCCGGGCCTGCAGCCTGTCCAGAATCGCATCCGCCTCCACGCACTCCTCCGGCTCCCTGAAGATCCGGATCGGTATGCTCTGCGGGACGTCCAGCCGCGCCTTCCACAGGCGCATCTGCAGCTCCCACCGCTTCTTCTCCGCGTCCGACACCGGCGACGGCAGCTGCGACTGCTGCGACCCCTCTCGCTGCTGTTGCGGCTGCCACCGCGCCGTCGTCTCGCGCCACTCCTGCGTCCCCGTGCCCGCGCCCGCACCCGCGACTGGGGGCCGCGCGAAGCCCGCTGGGGGAAACGTGCTGGGCGTACCGTCGCCGACACTCATGTCCGGGCTCGCGCTCGGCTCCTCCGTGATCGGCGAGTGCGTCCGCGTGTTCTCCCCGAAGTAGTCCGTCGTCGGCGACGGCGTCACCGCGTCGCTGCCCGAGCGCGCGCGCCCCGGCGGCCGCGACGACGTCGGCGTGCTCGCGCCGGGCATCGTCATCCCGTCCGACATCGATCGAGACGAGCCGTATCGCGAGGCGAGTCGCCTCCCCGCGCCGCGCACGCCGCCGCCAGTCGTCGTGTTCCCCGGAACCCCGAAGCCTGCGTCTAACGCGATACGCCATGCGTCCGCCCCAGTGGGGTCGTCCAGGGGGCGCGTGTCCTCGCCGCGCACGCCCGCGTCGCGGATGAAGATGGCAACAATCTGGTCCGGGCGCTCGCGTGCGAGGTCGGCGTACAGCTCGAGGTCCTGTTCGCCGGAGTCGCCGACGAGGATGAAGTGCGACTCAGGGAAGTGGTTCAGCACGTCTAGCACGCCTGTGCGTTTGCGCATCGCAGGGGCCGAGAGCAGACCGTTGAACAGTGAACGGCCGCCATACGAGCGGAGTCGGATGGATCCCGGAGGTAGGCGAGAGATCTGCAGGAATTCATTCACGACCGGGAGGAGCTCGAAAGGACCATTAGACTGCACGTCACACAGGTAAGCACAGCGACAACGACGGTCAATGAACACGACATACCACATAGTGGAACCGCACGCCGCGCTTCCACATGCTCGTATACCAGTCGCCCATGCCGCGGATGACGCTGTCTCGCAGGTCTTTCACAAAGACGTTGTGGAATACCGCTCGTGCACCCCCCAGGATGCCGGAGAGCTTGATGGTGTCGTCGATGTCTGAAATTACTCGTACAGAGGTTGAGGATAGCGGTATCGCGATGGATGTTGAAACCGTAGCCGGGAGAGGGAGTCGAGAAGAATATCGTGATGGCCCTTGTGGTGTCGCGGGTGTCCCAGGGCCGGGAGAGGGAGGAGCGAGAAGTTCGCCGACCACAAAGAGGTCCTGTTCAAGTCCTGGTCCGCCGAACGCAATGTGCAGCGCGCCGGGGTGCACGCACATCTGTTCCCACGGCACAGAGAACTTGACTTGGAACGAGCCGTCTGCGGTGGTCAACACTTCTCGGGTGAGAATCGGCGACTTCTCTGGTGACCTGGAGCTCTCCGAGGAGCCAGACTCGTCTGTGAGCCCATCGTCATATAGCGCAGGATCTGCCGCATAGAGCGAGAGGCGTACGGTTCGGTTCGGCAGGGCAGAAGACCAGAAGGGGTGCAGGCGGGCTTCGAGGTTCGCATGCCATCGTTGCAGGTCAGACGACCCTGAACTCGAGGGCGTAGCCGAAGCAGGAGGTGACCAGCCAGAACCTTGCGAAGAGCCATTTCCTGAGCCTGAGAAGGATGACGCAGAAGAGGCGGAAGGCGGGTGGGAACTGTGCGAGTCGGAGGAAGAAGCCACGGAGAGGGTGTCGTGACCGCTGCGTCCGCTCTCGATGCTTCGCTCGTCAAACTCTAAGCGGCGAAGACTATCGTCGAGTGCCTGCATCTCGGATTCGTCTGTTATTTGGTCTGGAGTTGGGGGTAGATGTGCATGTGCGAGTAGCTCTTCCGTTGATCTGCTCATGGGGGTAATTGCAGTACTCAAGCCTGACCCCGAGGTCAGTTTGGGTAGCGCGGCGTAGCCTAGAGCAGTGTCAGGGCTTGAATTATAGACCACGTTCACGACTTACTTTTTGCAAGCCGAAGGAAGGCTCGACCCGCGCGGGTGTTGAATCCAACGCCGGTCAGTTTACACGCGTATCCGGACACGAAGACATCAATGTCAAACGGGGCATCTAAGTACCCATTAGTCGCACGACGCGAGAACGGATATACGGTACCCTTTACATACCTTCCTGGTCGTTCCTCCGCGGCTCGCGATACCGGCGCGTCGCCCACCCGGGGAAGAGCGTGATCCTGTCCCCGCTCACATCGTACTCGCTCTGGCTCCCGCGCCGCAGCTTCTGCCCGGCCCACTGGCTCCACGACTGCTTCAGCCGCGGGGTCGCGTCCGGGTCCTGCGGCTGCACGCTACGCGACGACGGGTAGGACTGGCGGAGCTCGCGCTGCTGGGCGACGTAGCCCTTGAGCGAGCGGCCTGCGGCGGAGGCGAGGGAGCGCCAGGAGGGGGCCATATCTTCGGACATGTCGAGAGGGCATAAGTCGGGGCACGCTACAGAGAGAGAGGGAATAGAGATACAGGGGATGTCGCGTCAGGATGAGATGGTGTTATGTAGAGATACAGAGGTCGGGCAGGGAGGGGATCATAGCAGGTCAGAATCCGAACGCAAAGCCGTCCCCGATCACTCTCCCCCGCCACAACCGCGCCACCGCCCCAGAGACGCCCGTGCCTGGCCCTCCCTGTAGACGCATCTCGCATTTCCTTCCACATCCGCCTTCGCCGGGACAGCATCTTCCTACGGATATCCAGCTCATGACCGCTGCACAGTACACAGCTGACCACAACGTGTCGCGATATTGTACTTGTATCTGAACCTTGTATACATAAACTCCCAGGTCGTACAGCCTTTGCGAATATACTTCTCATGACATCCTTTGCTCTACACGTCCCCGGCTCTCGGTGCCGCGGGGGAAGCGGTCCTCGGCGCCTTGCACGCTTAGAGGTGCTTGATGAGGAACTCGACCGTCGCCTTGAACGCGCCCTCCTTGCCCGCCTTGACCTTCGGGTCGCTCTGCACACGATATAACCGTCAGCGACGCCGAACGCGACACGGACGAGCGAAGCGACACGTACGATGTCCCCACGGACGGCGAAACCGTGCGTGCATCCTTCCCAGTACGTCTTCTCGTATCCGGGCGCGAACTTGCCGTCGCCGAGGATCTCGTCCGCCTTCGCCTGCGCCTCCTTCGGGAACTGCCCGTCGACCTCGCACGCGTTGATCAGCAGCGGCGCCTTCGCCTTCGCCTTGTACGTCTGCCACAAACGCGTTCAGCTCCTCGCGGCCATACAATGCGTGCGGCGGATAAGCCATACCTCGAGGTCATCGGGGATCTTCAAGAGCGACGGGTGCGACACCGCGACGACGTCGATCTCGCCGTTGAACGCGAGGTCGAACGCAGGGCGCGCCCCATAGCAGAACCCGATCGCCGCGACCTTCGTGATGCCCTCCGCCTTGAGCGCGCTGAGCACGGGGCGGATGATGTCCGCGACGACGTGCTCGGACGTGTGCTTGCTGAGCCAGCCCATGAGGTCGAACGTGCCCGAGTTGAGCGCGTCCCCGGGCAGCGCGTCGCCCTCGAACAGGTCCGGCACGTACACCTTGAAGCCGTTCAGCGCGTAGTCGTCCGCGAGCAGCTGGGGGCGCGCGGGGTCAGCGCGGGCGCGCGGATATTCAGGCAGCTCGGGGGCGGGCGGGCGCCGGAGAAGCGACGGCGGCCCGCCGCCCGCCACGCGCGGTGATGTCATTTTGTACTCACGCGGTTGTTCTGCAGCTTCAGGCCGAAGACGTCCGTGAGGAAGAGGACGGCCTTGTCCTTCGGGTACTCCGTCGACGGCGTCGCGACGTATGTCTCGATACCGCCAATCTTGGTGATTTCACCTGAACACGAGTCGCGCGGATGAGTTTCGAGCTAGCGATTTCGGGCGGATCGGCGTGTACGCACCGGCAGGCGTGCCTTCGTGACGGACGCCTATTCGAAGCCGTCGTGTCAGATTCGCGTACGTCGCGAGCGTCAGAACGACCGCACGAACGTACCGGAGATGCAGTGCTTGCAGAGAGACATGTTTGCGGAAGTGCTGTCGGTGCGGTGGTGGTGGTGGTGGTCGGAGTGCAAGAACGAAGAGGCACAGAGGAGATGCTGACTGACGAGGTGCCCAGCAGGGCTATATATATTCCCTGGGCATGTCGCCACCGCTCTCACCCATCGATAAGTGCTCTGCGCGGGGATGCGCCCTGGTGCGCGCCTGCCGTTGTGGAAAGTTCGACCGCTCTGTCAGAATTCTCATGACTGGACGGAATGAGTAGCCTCGCGGCTCGCGTTCCCGCGCGTAGGCATCTTGCACGCCGGTTCTGCCGGAAGGACGCGCACGCGTCCCCCATCGACGCCATCGCCGCGAAAGACCGTGCATAACTTGGGCATAGACTGCATAGACGGTATCTATCCGCTCTCCGACGAACATGAGTCTCATGACGGCCGGTGGCATGTGCCATGATATCATTGCTGCACGAAGCCTCTTCCTGCGGCATTGCGTATGGTCTTCCCATGCTCATCGTGCAGTTCATCCGTCTGATCCACAGGCTATAGCGAAACAACCCTGGTGAAGCCAGACGTCAGAGGATCTGAGTTCGGTGTCTTGCGGTTATCACGCATGGCGAGCAAATGCCGCATCATATCGAGGAAACGCCACCATGGCGGATGGGGATAATCCATGGTGTACAGGTGTCCATGGCCGCAAGAGACGCCAAAACAGAGCGAACCCCTAGTATGTCAGTATGTGTGCGGAGGGCCGAACATATCACCAAAAGCATGGCGACAACATGCATGTAGCAACAAGCTTTGCACCACCAATTGCACCGACCGCATGTGAGCATTGCCTCTCCGATCGTTACTCAACTGGTGAAGAGATGAGTAAACACCACACTTCCAATATCCACACTCACCTCATCTTCCCCGTCGCGTCGCGCTCGAAGACAGCCAACGAAGCCCCCACATTCGCCCATCAGTCAGCCGCCACTACCACTTGAAGTCGCCAGCGCCGACGCCGCCGACCTGAATTTGCAGGCTAAGTCATAGTCGTTGACTGTAAGTCCGAAGATCCACAGTCCGAACACGCGTTCTCCGTCGATGTTCAGACTTCTTCGGCGATAGCGCCTACGAATGCGCATTTGAATAATTTGTGGTGCTTTGCAGGTCGATCCACATCAGTCCCGTTGCACCCGCGTCGAAGCGTCGCAGGCACTTGAAGGCAGAGCAGCAGTCGCGTGGAAAGACGAGGTGCCGCACGAGCGGCAGATACATAGATAAAGCGCACAACACGACTCAGGGTATCATACATCTACGCGCTGGCGTCAGCTCCATATGCGCACAAGCAACCGACATGCCACTCACGGTATACAGACTCGAAGCAGCGCACCGGCCGCACTGGCCAGCACGCGCCCTCGGCGCTATGCCTTCCCTGCAAGCGTCCCCGCCGCTGCCCGCCTCCTCTTGTTCCCCCTCCTGATCTCGCCCAGGTCCGCCTCGTACTCGACGTCTTTCAGCGGATGGAACACGTTCAAGCTCTTCCCGAGCGTTCCGGGGGCCTGCGCCTCGCGCCCGCCGCCCTTCGCCCGCCGCCGCCCGGTTCCCGCGCCGTTGCCCGCGCCGTACCCGTACCCCTGCGCACCGCCAGTGTGTGCAGAAATCAGCGTGAGCGGGAATGGAGAGGGCAGCTCGTCGACGGAGAGCGAGTGCGGGTTCAGCACCGGGCCGGTAGTGACGGGCCCGGAGCTTATGGACGCGATCGCACCGTTCCCCAGCCCAGGATGGCCCACTGGCAGCGGTGTCGGTGGGGGCGAAGTGCCTCCGCCTAGTTTGTTGCGCAGCTTGCGGGTGATATGAGGGCGGGATTGTGAGTCCATGCCGCCGTCTGACAGACAAGACCGCATGTTAGCGCTCAGAATTCGGAGGCGCGTGAGGCCCCACGCGAGGCGCGGGGGCAGTACGAGCGGTACTCACCGACGACAGTACCCTCGCCCTCTTTCTCTTCGCGCGCACGGCGGCGGCGCTCTTCGATGCCCTCGAGCATGCGCTCCCGAATGCGCTCGCGGCCGCGCCGCCATTCCTCCTCGACGCGCTCGCGCTCCTCGTCGTACGCGGTCTGGACGGCCTGCAGGGCGTGCCGCTCCTGGAACGCGATCGAGGAGAGGAGCGCGCCGCGCTCGAGGGAGAGGGGGTATAGCCGGAGGTTGTACGCGGGCAGGGTCTCGGGGCGGGTCGAGAGCTGGATGGAGATGCTGTGGAGGTCCGAGATCGTCTCCGCGTAATGGCGGCCGATCCTGGGGTGGGTGAGCACGTACGTAAGGAGCACAGGGGAATTGCACGCACTCCTCTCGTCGGTCTGCTATTTCTTTGCTGATTTTGCCCATGACTTCCTTGCGCCGCTTGTCCTTCTTGGCCTCCTCGGTCTGTGCACCTGCAACGAGCACGGGCGTTGAGTAACTCCCGGGCCGACTAGTACAGAAAGGACGAATACTTACCATGGGGTCGTGAGCTTGGTCCCGCTAGAGCCTCGTAATGTAGTGTGTTGACGGAGGTGAGTTCGCTGGTGGCCCCCGCGCGGACTTTGTGCGTCGAGGAGTGGGAAAGGGCGAAGACTCCTGGCTGTGGTGGCATTGGAGAGAGCTGAGTGGGGATAGGCAGCGTCGCTCCTTTCCTCGTCGCCGGAGAAAATGATATGGGCAGGATAGGATGGATGTACGTGCGCGGGCGGATAGCGGACGGTGGGCGATGTGGGGGCGAGGTGGAGGGAGCAGTCAAAATGCAACCGAGCCTGGGGACAGGCCACCAGGCCCGCCACGGGCGCTACCTGCACAGATTGTCCCGCGCTCTCGCCCGTTCCGCTCGGAGTACTCCTGAAGTGCGTACCATACATACACCGACTCATGTCAAGAGTATATGTGCAGCCAACCTCCGACTAAACTTGAGCGGAACACGCTAACAGCGCAGTAAAGGCCTGCGAGAGCCGACTGTGGCTGGTCTCGGTGTGCTCTGAGGGCGGCCCGGAGAAACCGGACACAGAAGCGCCCATGTGGCTGAGGGAACGCGTCGCGTCGCGCCACATACGCGTCCGATTGTCCTTGAATCCGCCACTCGAGAACTCTTCCGGGTTTTGACAACAAGCTTTGCGAAAAGGGTTTTGCAAGAACATAGCCGTGAATTTATAGGTACAGAGGCGATTCTTGAGACACAACGAGGAAACGGTTTGGCGACCAGCAACCACCGGCACTGCTACGCATTCAGAGAAGGCAATCCACGACGGTTCACGTAGCCTTGAAGGTTGGGAACTCTCCGATGCGAAGCTTCGTAGCCTGCCGTACAGCCTCATCAGCACGCCGTCTCTTCAGAACGGATCAATCAAGCCAGCACTCACCCCGAACGGCCACAGAGTGATGTTCGTAGCCGGACCCGTGCACGCCGGGTTCGTCGGCGGGGCCGCCGCGAACGTGTCCCCTGCCACGCCCCACTCGACCGGGCACGCCGTCGCCGTGATCGTGAACGGCGGCAGGCCCGAGTCGAACACGGGCGACGGCAGCTTCCCGCCCGCGGGCGCCGCCCCGTGGAACGTCAGCGACGCGGGGTCGATCGCGTACTGCCACGCATCCGTCGCGTCGAACTCGAGGTCGACCGCGAGCGGCTGCTGCGCGTTGCGCGCGAGCACCTTCGAGCTGCGCGCGATGTCGAACGCGTAGTGCAGCGGGCCCCGGTGCACCGCGACGGACCCGTGCGGGCGTGATTCTACAAATCCAGCATAGTGCGGAGTCAGTCGTCGGCGTTTGTGCCTCCGGGTGGAGGACGGGGAGGACGGAGGGCAAGAAGGACAGCGGCGCACCGATCGTGATATCCGCGGGCAGATGGAGTTCCAGCTTCGTCGTGCCGGCCTTGACGGAGACGGCGTGGAGACCGTTGGAGGGCACGACGGCGCGCGCTGCGCCTCCGTTGATCGCGATGGTCCCCTTGCTGACCCAGCTCGGGATGCGGACGAGGTACGTGAACGGCTTCTCCGCCCTGATCGTCGTGCTCAGTGTGTCCCCGAACGGGTAGAGCGTGTCCACCGCGACGGAGACTCTGTTCCCTGTGAAACAGAAGGAGGGTGCGTCAGCGTCGCGTCACAGACCCTCCGTGCGGTGCCTCAGTGCGGTGCCTCCGACATGTCTGAGATGAGCAATGACATGTGCGAGGATCGGGCTGCTGGGCGCTGCGCACTGTGACTGACCGTTGGCAAGCGTCGTGTTGACGCTGAAGGGCCCGAGATAGACGTGCACAAGCGACTTCTGGTCCGGCGTGGTGACGAAGGCGTTGCTGATAAACTTTGGCCAGCCTTGCGGGTGGTTCACCGTGCAGCACCTATAACGGCCCGCGTCAGCGCTCGAGGTCCATCCGGACTGCCCGTTTGGCGCGTCGGAGGGACCTACGGGTAGTTCGGCTCGAGGCCGAAGACGTTGGAGTAGGGCCTGCCGGGAGATCTCCGTAAATAGCTATTGCAGAGCTACGCGAGGGTTGCGAGCTTACCCATCGTTCGGGAATGGGTTCCTGTGGGCGCATGAGTGAGTGTTCGGAAGTCGATGGTCAATATACGTACGGTGTCATGTTCTTTGCTGCAATCTGGTTCTGCTGCTGGAGATACTGGCGCGACCACATATCTGCGAATGGAACCATCAACCTCCATGATAAGATGTAAGACGCTGCCGAAGCATACCTCCAGTAAGGGTAGCGGGAAGCGCGTTGTACGTGATTCGTTCAACCTATCGCAAATTTCAGTAGGAGCATAGTGCTACTTCATAGATCATTCAGCTCACCCGATCCGCAAATTTGGGGTCACCGATGACCTGGTACAGGAAAGAACCGCTGCGATGTCGTCAGTACCGCACTCATCCTTGCAAGGAGCGGACACGTACGAGAACATCGTCTCCTACATCAAGTTGTAAGCATACATGTAAAGGGAAGCGCACCATTGGTCATGCACGTACCACGACAAGGCAGAGCTCAGTCCTTTATAGGCATATGATCAGTGACGATATTCCTGTTCAACACACAGACTCCGGCGTACCCCCGCGCAGCCTCCAGACCAGCGAGGTACTCGTCCGCTGCGTAGATACCAGACGGCCGACCATGGTACTGGAACAGCAAGTCCCAGCCCTTGCTTGCCGCGCTAAGGTCTGCCAGATACTATTCATCCACAGCTTCAGACTGGGTAAACGATATCATGGTGCTTACCCGACTGGTTGTGGGTGAACCGGTATGTCGCCGGGAGTGCCTTCAGCCCCTCGGCCATGTTGACGCCGTGCCACGTAAGTACCGGGAAGGGATTTCTGAGGTTCTCAACAGCAACCGTTGGGAAGTACTGTGCGGCATGCGTCAATCGAAGGTGTTTTGATAGGGAAGGTGTATAAAGAGTACGTACCTCCTCCTTGAAGACGTCCTCCCACGGGTCACCCGTGTACTTGAGCATCTTCATCGTGTCGATCAAGAGGTCCTCATTCCCTTCCGGGTGGAAGTCATACAGCCTAGCATTGGCCAGCGTCAGTCACGGCCCGGCCCCGCACATGCAGACACAAGTAAGATGCGCACCACTGCAGGGTCATCACGAAGTCCTCCCAGCGCGTCGCCGCCCAGTCGTCCACGCCCTCCCCGTTGTTGTGCAGCATCGTGTTCGCGAGCGCGACGAACTTGTGCAGCGCGGGCACGACGCGCTCCGCGAGCGCCGGGTTCGCCTCGACCATCTGGATCGCCCCGAAGAAGAACGGGTACCTGCGCGGGCAGATCGGCGTATGTCAGAACGCTAACTCTGTGTGGCAGAGCAAGTTCGTGAGACGTGCGGACGCACCTTCCCCAGAGGTAGCGAGGCTTCGTGGTGTTCACTTCCGGGCCGAGCCAGCCCGTCGAGTCTTGGTGGTCGAGCACGTAGTCGAGGAAGTGCTGCACGAGCGGCTGGATCGTCGGGTCGTCGAGGAGCACGCCGTTTGGGACCATGGCGTTCTGCGAGAAATGGTCAGAAAGGATGATAGGATACCCGTATCAAACGTTCGGTACTCACAAACCAATAGCTTCCAGCTGTATGCGCGACACGTCAGACACAACGAAGAATACTTTAGTTGATCTACACACCCTCTTCCAAGTTGGAGTAGTAGGAGTTCCCACCCGTCCAATCAGTCTGAGAGACACTGCGGCCTCGATCTTTAACTCTGGACGCATACCGTGAAGCGCATATACACCCACTAATCGTAGAATTCGTGCTCATGGCCCGCCAGGCCGTTCGTCTGCACCACAAGCTACACGATGCCATATCAGAACACCTCCCCTCAACAACACCATCAATCCATATCGGTACACACCTGGTCATGCAGCCATCCCGCAGGCTTGACGCCCCCAAGCGGGATGTTCAGAAACTTCTTTGGCGCGACTGCCAAGCGGCGTATACCATGATCAGCATTCCCCAACGTCAAGCACCCTCACAGAAACCGACGCTCACGTCCCGAGGGGGCCTGGTCGCTCGCGATAGAGCGCGCAGCAAAGGAGGCTAGAAGCGACACAAGCAGGCTCCACATCATCGTCAACGTCCCGTCCGCTGGGCCGTCCCCCACCTGCACGACTCGAGGCATTTTATACCGGCAGCCCGAGAAGCCTCCAATACAAAGCAGCTCAAAATGCGGGCCCGTGTCGCTCAGGTGCGGCACCGCGTGATGCGATAGGCAGAAGCGAGGGCAGGGGGTGCGCGAGCGACTTCGGTGTATAGTCGCCCGTATCAGAGTTGGCTTCGTTCGGCCGTCCACCAGCTGATGCGCATGCGCAGGGGCGGTGGAGTAGCAAGTATCACTGAATCAGCGCTATCGTGTGCTTGAAACGGGGCTGATGAGGAGACCACACGCCGTTCGAGACGTCTGCTGATCCTCCCGCTTTTTCCGCGCGAAGCAGCAGGGGCACAAGGGCAGCGTACGGAAGAGGGCCTGTGGGGGTCTGGGGTGAGCCGGCGGTCGGTAGAGAAGACGAGATAGGTACCGGCATGACATCAAGGCTGCCTGTGCCCCGTCTGAGAAGCGGCGGGGTTTATTCGACGGTGAATGCGGCGGGCCGCCGCTGCAGTCACAGTACCTCCGAGTTGCGGGCCGCCGTCGTCTGCGCGGTGTGCAATGCTTCATCCAGAAATTGATGCGTGTTGGGTGAGGAGTGCGATGCAGTCGCTCAGCTGTTGACAAGGCTGCTGACCATCGCAGTTCGTGATGGCAGGATGCAACTTGTCTGCAGCCTTGGGCGCTTGATCGCCCCGTCATCGTCTTCGTGGCGTTGATATGTAACCTACTTGAAGTCTTGGTTTGTCGTTCGCACGCTCGACCGACACAGGTCGCGATCCGTTAAATTAGCATACCTGCAGAGCCTCTCATCGAGTCGTGGCTCAATCGTCGGTCTCAACCCAGAACACGGAACAGCGTCGTACGTCGTAAACCCAGTGCTCGACTCAGTACTCTATGATAGAATGGCAGCCCTCCTCCCCACCGGTGTACATTACCCAGACAGTACCAATTACATATCCTAGCCCAAGCAAAGCCCAAAACACAGCGCATCGGAAAGCAAAGCATCACGATCGTCGAGAGGGATACAAGGAATCCACAGAGTCCGTGTCGGTCACACACTGACAGGCGCGCGCGCGCGCAGGGCGGGTCATGACACGAGGTTCTCCTCCCATTTCCGCAGACACGAGTCCTGCTGGTAGTCTGTCCGCGCCCAAACCGCATACAGTCAGCACAGCATTACGAGAGCGAAGGAAGGAAGGGGAGGGGCAGAGAAGAGCGGACGAGACGCACCGTAGCTGCCGTTCGGGTCGCACACGCACTCGAGCGCGGTGCGCACGGCCTCGTCGCGCGGGCAGTGCTGCAGTGGGTAGTGCAGGTACCCGATGTCGTCGAAGAAGTGGATCTGGTTGCGCTCCGCGAAGAGGCTCGCGCCGATGCTGTGCACGGGTGCGTCGCCCCAGCGCTGTGGTGGGCACAAAAAAGGCAGAACGTGTCAGTCGTGTATAGCAAGATATAGAAGTGGGGAGAAGAGGCGGAGAGGGGCGACTAGGACGCACCTCGTAGTAGAAGCCACCCTTGGACTCGAGGTGCTCAAAGAACTTGCTGTACGCCTCGCCTCGCCACAGGTCCATGTTCGCGATCTCGAAGTTACTCCAGACTGTACGTAGATACAGCGTCGTTAGTAGAGCGGTCGGCGCTAGAGGCAGGCTCGTACGCACAGTGACACCTGTTGTAGGTCTCCCCTCCGTCATCCGAGAGATAGTTCATGGAGTTGTGCTTCGCGAGGTACTGGGGGTTCTTGTTGATGAACTCTGCGGTGTAATCGTTAGTATAAGCCAACCACATAGTGCCACCAAGTATACTCACCCTTTACGGTATCCCATAGCGTGGGGATCGTCAGTGGCCACTCGAGAGGGGTGATCGTGAATCCTGCGTCATACGGTGAATCATCAAACCTACGTGCCACAGGCGCTGCGACATGGACGCTTACCGTAGACTTTGTTCGTGTCCTCCATAAGGCGGAATGGGTCGTAGTTGATGTTGCAAGGGAAGTGCACATCCGGCCTACGGAGGAGTCAGCATCTCTGACGCATCGGGGATCAAGCGATGCTGTAACATACTCAACACGCCAGTACCACTTGTACTTCTGTATGAGTGGATGCCTGTAGAAGAACTGCAAGACGAATCAGCCGAGCCTGCAAAAGAAACAAAACCACGGTTACGACGTACCCCGGAGTTAAACCTGCACATGTTGCGGTACCTGAGAATAGCGCGTCAGCCAATCAATCGTCTTTCCTGACTGCTGCAGTACATACGGAAGGCTGCCTAGAATCAAAGAGCGTCGTCAGTAGCGGCACCAAAACCTGTCTGCATCTCGACCCACCTCCATAGGGAACACCGTCCTTGTCTGCCTGCGCCCTATTTGCCGAGGCGACGTCCTCATCTATCCAGTCCGGCTGATACCAATGCTCTTTTGGTATCAACCCGAACTCAGGAGTTCCTGAGACAGCTGCGCTAACTTTCCTGCACCGAGCGTCAGCCAAGGCATACGAGCGTCTCCTTGCGTTGCACGCACTGCTTGAACTCGTCCGAGAAGGGCACCTCGTTCAGGAAGAGCCACGGATAGCCGAAGCGCTTGTTGAAGCGTGACTCGAGCTCGTTGATACTGGCCACTGCGCCATCTACGTCGGAGTTGCGGGCGAGCATGAGGAGCACGGCATTTGCGCGCACTGTACTATTCGAGGGGTATTTCGCCTCGATCTCGTGTAATAGCGCCTCTGCCGTGGGGCTGGTCCACCCGAGCTGCTCCTTGATACGGGAGACGGACGTCAGGTGTGCATAGTCTGGGCGTGTGTAGAACAGCAGGGAGTGCACAGAAACCTGGAATCATGCACGGTTCAGTCCGGCTGAAACAGAAGGCCTGATTGATCCTCGGAACTCACGAGGACGGTCGTGATGATAGCGAGCCAGAAGAGCGTGCGATTAGGGGCACATATGCGCCGTCTGGAGAGGGGCGAGTAGCTATAGGCCGGCATGGCAGGGACGAGACGGAGGACGTGGACGAGGAGGGAAGAGCCAAGACGAATTGCTGCCGCAACGCGCATACAAAGTTCGTCGGTGGTCTGCACAGCCTGTACAGACTCCGATGTCAGGTGACATGGGCGGCGCTGCTGTTGATATGCTCGAGAAGGATCAGACCAGTCGGTGATGAATCGCCTACGCGTGAGACGTCCGTGCATGGGCGCAACTGCGAGCAAGGCCGCCCATGCTTCTCCGTCTCCGGCGCAGTGAGATTCACGCTGCTGCTGCTGGAGCAGCCCATGGGTATAGCGCGAGCATGACGGCTATCGCGAGGCTGCGTGAGTAGCGTTGGGTGGATGAGGGCTAGTCGGGCGTTTATGGGGAAGATGGGACGTGCGGCGAACGTTCATGGAAGCAAAACCACTGGCATCACGCCAACAGCATGTCAATATCATTTTGGATCAGATCTCGACCCGGACGACCCGGCCCGCCCCTCCGCCCCTCTCCCAGCACAGCTTTCTCGTCCTCCAGGCACAGCACCGACGCAGGCTGCCACGCTTCCCCAACATCGATCTGCGTCCCAGGGCAGACTAGACAAGTTTACACATAAAGCCGGAGCACCTGCAAAACCAACCTTCTCCCAACCAACTGCTCCCGGATCGACAAATGTCGGCGCTTCGCTCAAGCCCCACTGATACTCCGCGGGCGAGCATGACAAAGCCGAAGCCGCAAGGCGACGCGAAGTGCAATTCAAATCGGACCTGCAAGAGAAGGCAAGGCAAACGATTGCGGCGATATCACTCTTCAGAGTGATGCGTGAGCAGCCCAGCTGCCCGTACGGCACAGACAAGTACACGTAGATCTCCTTCTCACTGTCCAACCTCCGCTTTCCATGGCCAGAGGCGATCTTACTCGTGAAGTTCACGCAGCGGAGCGGCCTGCAGTGAGCACCGAGCACGTCTTGCGAATAGCTTCAGTGATGACCCCAACTGCTCGGCCGACGGCGGTAGGTATAGGCTTGCGGGTGCTTCCTAAAGTCTCTCTACTCGTGTGACCACGCAGTGAGACGGTCAGCAGCCTATGTGCACTTTAAGCTTACGACTTCAAGTCGACACTTCAAGTCGACTACGATTTCAAGTGACCCGCACGACTACCAGCTGATGCAGTTCTTCATTTAGCCCCCACGCGCGCGTGCAACGACACCTGGTCCGTCCGAGCAATGCCACTCTCTTCGCTGATGAAACACTCTACGAACACGACAGCCCGCAGCCAGTGCGGCCGGTACCATCTTTCTCACCTCCTTGACTATCATTTAGGTCAATCACTACGACTGTCTTCTCATTGTACTATCCAGACGTAGTATCCGCGTGAACCACCCATTTGAACCCGCACGATGGCGTACCAAGTCTCAAGCTCCGCACAATCACACCTGTCACGTCGGTAACCTCTAGGACCCAACTTTCTTGGCTTCTCGACGCTCCCAACTCCGCCGCCTTGACAAACCGCAAGACATGTTGCTATTCCCTACTAGGACAGACGAATATGGCCCGCACTCCTACCCGAGGCTCGGCGCCTTCTTCTGGACAACCTTGCAACCCGGCGTTCGAAGACTTGGACTCCATTCGCGATTGAACATCGCTACGCAAATCGAACGCCACAGACTTGAGGAGTCTATCACAACTACTCAGACTCGTGGTGCATGACTTCAAGAAGCACACCAAACACATCCGGATCACTAGGAACGCGCCTGGGTACGTGCAAGTCCACTGACCTTACATACACGAGGGCCGTTGTTTCGCCTATCCGAACCAGGGACAATCCCCGTGCGCGGTTCTTCCACATCCTTCGGGCGTGCGAATGGATCGACGCGAAATGTATGGTAAGTAACGAATCCGGAGAAGTATCGGGTTTCTCCAGCTGGTACCTCAGATCAACCCGAGCACAACGGCTTCGAGTGTCTCATGGAGGTGGTATGTAAGTATCAAGCTCGGCATGGGCAGTATGATAGTCAAGGACCACGATATCCTACGAAACGAAGTGATGCTCAGTGAATATTTATGAATGGCCACCGGGATTCAGTAGCTGGAGCCTGGTGGTGGGTGAGAACCGACGGAGACGCCGGGGGTCCATGAAAGCATCCTTGTATGAACTCTATCTGCGTACAACGTGCTACCACGCGCATCCCCCCTCGCTCGATGTTCTCCTCCGCCGCCTCTCACGGCGACCACCAAACATGCAATCTCTCCTACCGAGGACATATACAGCTCTTCACTGAACAAATGGCGCCATTGCCGACCACACGACGGTGCTTCTCAGAAGCGGCGCCCCACATGCACATGGGCGTTCGTGATAGATACCGTTCCCAGGCATCATCCACATCGTCTGCCCACCATGTGCATTCGACTCAACGACGCTATCGGCCTTCTACGGGCAATTCGAGATGCGATGCACCGGTCGAGCTTGGCACTATACGGCTGATGGCCATCCCCAGGGAGAAACATTCCATCGCGCGGGCTCAACTGGCTGCCGGCGGCCCGCATGCTCGCACACAAAGGTCTTCCATATGTTCCGATTCCGAACAAGCAGGAGCGCACCAAAGCAGAAGCCCGCTCGCCGTTTCTCCGCGCCGTTCTCAGGTCGGTGGGACGTTTCTTTCCTTGGGCGCGCCCGTTCGCATGCACGTCAGCCCCCACGCGCGCGCACCCCCCCTCGACGCCAATCGCCCGGGGGGCCCATTGGCCCGCGTAGCGCATCGAGGGCTGATGCCGACATCTCGTGCTGCTCGACGCGCGGGGCATGATCATGGCGAGAAGCACGCGGCACGCACACCCGTTCTATCCTCGCCGCGCCGCTTCTGAGACCGCGGCCGCGCCGCTGCATAAAAGGGCGCACGCGCCGTCCGGGGGCCCCAACGACCGTCCGCCGCGCCTCGCCATGATCTGGTCGTCTGCCGCCCTCCTCGCGCTCGTCCAGCTCTGCGCCGCCAACCCGCTCCTCACGAAGCGGTGGGATGACCTTGAGGTGAAGCACGCCTGGGCCGAGGTCCCGCGCGGGTGGGAGCTCCACGGCCCCGCCCCCTCGGACTACACCTTCGATATGCGCATTGGCCTCAAGCAGGACAAGTTTGACGAGCTCGTCACGTCGCTCTACGAGGTCAGCGACCCCGCGCATGAGAGGTGAGCACATGCACTATGCGCGCTTGCCGCGGACTCACGGATATGGTGCTAGGTACGGCAAGCATCTCTCCAAAGAGGAGGTTGCCGCGCTCGTCGCGCCGCACCCTGACTCCGTCGACCTCGTCGAGTCCTGGCTATCCGCCCATGGCCTCGACCTCTCGTCTGCCCAGCGCTCGCACGCCGGAGACTGGGTGACGATCCGCGTGTCCGTCGCGCAGGCGGAGAAGATGCTCGGGACGCAGTACAACGTCTTCCGGCACGGGAAGAGCGACGACTACGTCATCCGCACGATGAACTACAGCCTCCCGAACGTGCTGCACGAGCACGTCGCCGTCGTCGCGCCGACGACGTACTTCGGCACGATGCGGAGCATGAAGGCGACGAGCTTCATCCAGAAGGACGCGCCGACGATCGAGGACGACGCGGCGTTCGCGCACCTCCTCAAGGGCCCCGCGTCGCTCGCGACGGTCCCGACGAGCTGCAACACGGTGATCACGCCCGCGTGCCTGCGCGCGCTGTACAACACGACGTCGTACGTGCCCAAGGCCACGGACAGGAACAGCCTCGGTGTTGCGGGCTATTTGGACGAGTTTGCGAACCGCGCGGATCTGCAGGTGAGCCGCGTGCGGTCGGAATGCGTGCCGCGAGGCCGGCGGAGCTGACGGCTTGTGTCCCGCAGACGTTCTTTAGGCGTTTCCGCACCGATGCTGTGGGCGGGACGTTCCAGACGATCCAGGTCAACGGAGGTGGTGACGACCAGTCCGACCCCGGTGTTGAGGTATGCTCCTCAATTGTCAAAGCATAAGCCGCGGCACTAACGAAGGCGGCAGGCGAACCTCGATATCCAGTACACCGAGGGCATTTCGTTCCCGACCCCGAACGTCTACTTCAGCACTGGCGGCTCCCCGCCTTTCATTCCTGATAGCAACACGCCCACGAACACCAACGAGCCCTACCTTGACTGGCTGAACTTCATCGCCGCCCAGGACTCTGTTCCTCAGACGGTGCGTTACATAAACTCACCAACTTGCTCCGTGTTGTATTGACAATGTCTCGCAGTTCACGACTAGCTACGGCGACGATGAGCAGACGGTGAGTAGCAGCTACGTGACGTTGGGCGCTGAATGACTCTCAACTGAGAATGTGTGTGTTGTACTAGGTCCCCTTCGACTACGCCACGACCGTGTGCAACCTGTTCGCGCAGCTCGGCGCTCGCGGAAGCAGCATCATGTTCAGCAGTGGTGACGACGGCGTCGGTGCCGGCGACTGCCTCACTAACGACGGCAAGAACACGAAGCACTTCCAGCCGAACTTCCCTGGTACGCATCCCCTCCTTACGGGGCTAGACCACTGCACTCACGCGGACGTCGCTTCTCTCGCCGATTGGAACAGCATCCTGCCCATTCGTCACGACCGTCGGCGGCACCATCCGCGTGAACCCTGAGGTCGCAGTCAGCTTCTCGGGCGGCGGCTTCTCCAACTACTTCGCTCGCCCTAGGTGTGTGGACCATCTTGGCCCCTTATGACCTTTCGACCACTCCGGGCGGGACTGACGTTCATCCATTGATAGCTATCAGTCCTCCGCCGTATCGGCCTTCCTGACCAAGCTCGGCAGGACGAACGCGGGCCAGTTCAAGTCTGTGTCACCGTGCTCTATTTGTGCTCTCGACGGTTGCTGACCGCGGACGTGTAGCACCACCGGCCGCGCGTACCCAGACGTCGCAGCTCAGGGCCAGGGCTTCCAGGTCGTCATTGGCGGGCGCGTTGCCTCCGTCGGCGGAACGAGCGCCAGCTCCCCCGTGAGTCTCGTCGCACATTGACGGCCCCCGGTGCCCAGTGCTGACCTCCGCGCAGACGTTTGCGGGTGTCATCTCCCTCCTGAACGACTTCCGCCTGTCGCAGGGCAAGTCGCCCCTCGGGTTCTTGAACCCCATCATCTACTCGACTGGCGTCCCGGGCTTCAACGACATCACGTCGGGCTCGAACCCTGGCTGCGGCACGAACGGCTTCACCGCAGGCGCTGGCTGGGACCCGGTGAGTGCCGCCCTGCGCCCCAGCAGGCGACCCTTCCGCGTTCTCCGTCCGCTGACGATGCACCCCGCAGGTTACGGGCCTCGGTACACCCGACTTCGGCAAGCTGCAGGCTCTGATCGGGTGAGTGGCGCGGGGCCGGAGCAGTACATGTACACGTATGTATATCAAAGATGCGGTCTGGGAGGATGTGCAATAGCTTTTAAGGCGGCAATGGAAAGAAACAGCGTTCGAAGTAGCACAGGCAGCGGGTTGTCGCGCGTGCGGGCGCGCGACGCCGACCGCGCGAGAGAGAAACTCGTCGTGCACATGGCGCGCCGCGTGCACGCCATGGGTCCGTGTGTACGCCGTCAAGAGCCTCGCGGCGCACGCGTGGTCGGGAGCGCTCGCGCACACCGCGGGCCATGCGGGCGCGGCCGATCCGCATCGTTCGATCAGACGAGGGCGACAAAGTTGTTGCCGCAGAACGGGCACCGCCGCGTCGCATCGAGCAGATCTCGCAGGACCCAGCTGCCGCGCGCGGAGTTTGGAAGCCCGCTCGGGTCGAGGGCTGGCGCCCCGGCGGGGAGGAACGCTTTGCGGGTGCAGCCCACACACGTCCGGACCTGCGGCGTCGCAAGGAGGAGCGAGGTGACGCAGCATCGGGCTGTGAAGGGAGTCAGTCGGTCTGCCAAGGAGCAGCGACGGGCAGGGATGACGAACCCCAGGCGTGGCCGTTTGGGCATACGGCGCTATCGGCGTCCTGTAGGGCAATCGGAGAATGACAGGCCGGGCAGAGCTCGTCGAGGCCGTTCTGGACATCTATCCCAGCGGCGTCGAAATTTGTCACGGGAGGCAACTGAGAAGACAGCTCCCCGGCTTCCTGAGCTACTGCCGAAGGCGTTCCCGGCATTGTAGCCAACAGAATGGTCCGGCGTGCGAAGTAGACGTCACTGGCTGAATGTTCGCAGTCAGCCACAACCTGCGACACCGTATGTAGTACTCAGCTAGCATACCGTTCAATATGGACTTAACAGCCGATAGGTGTCGGAGCACCACGAGGAGGAAATGAGCACGGATGTTGCTGACGGAGTCGTTAGCTGCTTGCGCGAACTCCCTCTGGACATCGGCATCTACGGAGAAGCTCTGCGGATATTCTCATCCCTGGCTTCATTGCGTGTTAGGAATGCATGGACATACCTGACAGTATGCAGCGACGACATAACGTATCCGGTCGGACTGGACACGCTTCCATCCAAACACATGTTTCGTCAGGCTGTCCACGAAGTCGTGAGACAGCTCCGCGCTCCGGTCGCCAGCGTATGACTGGACGGCAATATCCGGGTCGGCTTCGTTGCAAGCAGTGTGACGGAGAATGTCTAGAATGCGCCCGCGCAATCGAGCGATTGTTTGTGGATTCCGGAGGTGAAGCAGGATAGACCGTAGGCTGTATAGGGTCGTTGTTCCGAAGCCTGATGTGAAGTGTCAGCCTGTCAAGCATATCGGAATTGACGGGAACAGAACGGATGTACCAGATGGAGAGCGGCCGACGCGCTCCGCTAGGTCCTGAATAATCCGCTCATCGAGGTTTTCTTGCCACATTTGTGCGACGACCAGAGTGCTGACGTGTTTAGCATCATGTTTGTAGCTGAAATCTGTCGGACGCGAGGCTCTACAAATCAGCGTGTAAGCGCAAATATCCGGTAGAAGGACGGTAGAACATACTCGTAGATCCACGTGAATGTGGAAATGTCGTCATACGCAGTCATGCCGTTAACCTGGTCGACATCTTTGTCTGTCACCTTCTCCGGTTCCGTCTGAAGAAACACGGAACGGGAGGCGGCGGAGAGCGCGTTGGAGGACGCGGCCTCTGGAGAACCTGGCTCCAGGGTCGGGTCGACCGAGATGTTGTGTACGACGTGGAAAGATCCGTCGGAGAGCGAGAGCACAGACATATCGAGATTAGGGTTGTAGTAGATACCCGATGCTTGACAGAGCGCCGAGGAACCCACGGAGCGCGGCTGCGTCCGCAAGGCGAGCATCTTGCAACTCGACCACTTGGCGGAGAGAAACTGTAACGTCCCCGCCTTGTGGATAATCAGAATATGCTGAGAAAAAACTGTCGGCAAACTGCTCCTCCGGAGAATCGATGGCCGCGGAACCTCACATTACCGCGGTGGATGTTTGCCCACTTCATTCCAGTAATAGCCCTTCCGTCGGCCTCGTACCCGCTATCGTCGTTTCTGCGTATGGACAGCATTAAGTCATGATCCGACGAAATTTTTGTGGGCGAGGGCTTTAACGCGAGAGTTTGGCGGACGTTCAGGATAGTGACCGAACCATCAGCGGCGCCGCATGCAAGCATCGCCTCGCCTAGAATCCTTGAGACCGAGCACACGCCGCGGGTAGGACGGTACTCACAAGTGCCGTCATGGCAATCCGTCCAGTCAGACCATGCAAGGTGGCTTACCCATCTGTCAGCGACGGTTGCGCTGTCCGCAACGACCATTTGTCGCGCGGCACGGTCGAACCTGGACAGCGTTTGCAATCAGCTCGCCGTTGCTCTAAGCGCATGCATACCTGAGAAAGGTAACCGAGCCGCCGCGATTGCCAGCCGCCAGCAGCGACGCGTCAATGGCCGGAACAGGCGTGAGACCCCAATCAGGTTGTGGTGACCACTCAATGCCTGTGGAAGGGCTAAATTCAGCGGCCATCACTATATCAGACGAAGCCACCCGCCCTCACGTACACGTAGATTGTGCTTTCAGCGTCCGTAACAACACCGAGCTCTCATCGTTCTCCGCAGCAGTTTTCAGGACGGGCGTAACGTCCTGGAGCTGTCAGCATGTTTTGTCAGAAGGTAAGCCGTGAAGCAGAGGGACAACCTTGCCATAATCATCTCCCCTGTGAGAAAGTTCTTGGACGCCCCCCATATGGTTAGCTCCATGTTGGAGTTTAGCAGGGCAAGGACACATCTGAGCGCCGGCGTGGACACGGTTCGGCCTCAGTGCCTATGTGAGAGGGAACAAGGTATATTCCGCACCCGGCGTTCGACGTGAGGTAACTCGGTGAAAGCGCGAGAGCCTGCAAAGAAGGGTCCAGAGAGCCTAGACAAACACTCCCCCAGTCTAGACTTTTCAGAGCGTGCCGTCAGCTCCCTCGGTGGAAGTACACTACCTTGGCAATCCGTCGGCCACTGATGCACAAGAGCCCGATCAAACTCAACCATGGTCCTCAACCAGCCCAGTGGCCGCGCGCTCCGCGACGACGGCGTGAGCTCGGATGTCTGCTTCATGGACGCCGACACCTCGACGTTGACACCGGCGTCAGGGGTCTGAGGAAACATCAATCAGACAGGCATGTGGAAAGCGACGAAGAGTGTACCAGGATGTATACGGCATATTTTGCCAGAAGGACTGCTTGTCCGTCCTCTGAGAATTGCAGACATTTGACAGACGGAGACGTTGACACTGAGGGCAAATTCAAAGTCGCTAGAACCGGGACTTCCGACATCTTTCGGGGTGGCAATGATCTGAGGCCGCTCTGTCCACCAGAATCCTGCGACTGCGAGGGGTCAGCAGATGCTCAAGTTATTCAATGCGAATATCCAACCGTCTGTCCGTCTTCTCTTCTCGCGCTGCTCCGAATTTGATGCGAATTCGGTTAGCGCCTTCCTCCTATATGCTACGAGCCTTTGTGGGAGTCACAAAGCCGCGATTCTGTGCGGAGGGAGTACCGTACGAGACAAAGGCAGCCGCGAAGTGCTCGTTGGAATGGACGCATTGAGGCGGAGTCAAAATGGGCAAATACAGCCGCATATCGGAGCTCCAACCTAGATTGATCATCAGTCTTCAACACTTCAGGCAGGCGAGCGCCTACGCTGTTCTTGGTATACTGCTTGGGTGACTTGCGGGCAGTGTTCAGTGGCTCCCGGGGTGATCTTCGCAGAAACCTGAACGTTCGACATGACTGTCTGATACTTCATACTTCTACGGCACAGATTGAGGTACTGATGCACGTTTCGCACAGGACCTAACATTCTGTTACTTGCACATGACGCGCCACGACATCGAGGTACTGGACACCATCGGCACTCCGGACTACCTCGATGGCGACTTGTCGGCGGACGGTACGCAGTGCACCCCCACATGGGCGACGTCGCTTCTGACCATCTCCCGACAGACGTCGATGTCGTGCCACACATGCGCCCGCCCAATCCTGAGGAATCGGAAGGTCTGTTACGCCACTGCCCCGGGTTTATGCTGCTCGTTCACAGTAGGATCAGTGCTGCCTTCCCAGGTGCACCCATCCTATCCATATGGAAACCCGTTGAGTATCAAACACCCGGCGTCGCTACCCCGCCGGCCGTACGACCCAGCCTCGCGCGCCCTGTTCGAGGACATGGGATACGGCGGTGGCGGCGTCAACGGGTCGCTGCGCTGGAGAGATCTCGCGCTCGACCTGCTGTTCCCAGTCGACCAGGCACGCGAGGAAGCCGAAAAGGCGGCACAGGCCCGCAAGATGGCGAGCGGCACCACCTCTAACCACCCGCCGCCACAGCCTCAGGTACCCGGGCCGCCCGACCAGACGGTCGATGAGGATGACGAAGAGGAGAACGACGAGAACGACGGGGACGGCGACGAAGAGGGAGACGGCGAAGGCGAAGGCGAGTCGAGCTACGAAGATGATGAAGAGTAAGCTTCGGCCGTCGCTCAGGAGACTCGTTGGCTGTGCGTCTGGCGCCTTTCCGCCAGGCGCTGACTCCTCTACTCTGTACGGCTACCCCGGACATGGACTTCAGGCCTTCAGGCCCCACGCATGTAACAACACCCGAGACTTCTACTCAACACATTTGGCGTGCGTCGCGCCCGCCGTTTTGCCGCCTTCGGACTTCCACACTCTCTGATATAGGCGGCGACGACGCCGTAATCCGAGACGTCACCTCGGGCTCAGCACGCATTCGTTCACTGACAAAATGTCCCCTAACGGGAATAGCAGCGGCTGCGTGCGGCTCCGCGCTCAGATTGTATCTCGCCAGGGCTGCCCCCGGGTGCCGGCGTGGGTCCAGGTGAGTACCTGGTCAGAACTCTACGCAGAAGTGACGTTATAGGAAAGGGCGCGGATTACGCTCCCCAGGGAATCAGACGGCGGAGTGCCTGAAGTTGCACATGCACTTTTCGCCTAGCACTATCTCGTCAAGACCGCTGGAGTCAGATAGGTGAGAGGGGCGGGGCGTCTGCTTAGCGTAGCGTTTCAGATGAGCTCGACCAGGTGAGCAGTGTCTGCGAAGCACCCAGCCCATATGCTCGCTCTGGCCTTCGGGAGGGCTTGGATCATGATACAGGCTTCCGTGGCCTGCGTTAGCTTGCCTATTGACACAACTTAGGCTACGCCCTGCGGGGATGACAAATATCGTGCGATCACCGTCCGGCAGAGCGGATGATCGAACGTCTAGCTACCCGACCAATGCGAGGATTCCGCGCCAGGCCCGCTGGGAAAGTCTAAACGTCTCTGCGTATCGCCAGCACTCCAGCATCTCGCCCCTGGGGCTGGGCGCCGAGGCGTACGTGTGCGCTGTCAGATTTCGCACTGCTGAGGCGGCCGCCCGGGTAACGCATCGGTACGTCCGGACCCTATACTCTGACCTGGGTTGAATTGCAACAGCGCGCACAGTGATATTCCACAGGACACCGGGTGCGGTCGTCGACCGATGCGCCGCGGGTGGGCATGCCATCGGCGAAGATGGAGCGGCCCGTGCATCTTCATCATATACAGCATCCCAGCGGCGCGGAAGAACTGTCCTACGGAGGAGCTCCTCAGCAACCCGTCAAGGGCGTTGTGTGCGACGTCCCGGCCTGTCTCCGGCGCTGGGAAGCCCGCACGCAGGACGCGAGGGCCTAGGTGTGTCTGCCGCGACGAAGCAAGGATCAGCAAGAAGGGCCGGCGTACGAGAGCCTCGTGGGCACCGACCGGTTGTGCAGATGGCAGGCGGAGATGGGCCCCGAACGCCGGGGAGCGCACGAGGCACGCGTGTCGCGCACGATCATCCTTCCACGGACGCGCCTGTTCTTCGCTGAGAAGCCCAGCGAAGCGCCACACAGTATGATTAGAGTGCGTTGGAACTTCCAGAACCGCTCCTGGACGAGTGCCCTGTGGAAGATCTCGATCGCGCCGACGCCAGATCCGTTTTGACAGCGTGGTCGTCGGACGCATTACTGAGCGAGTGACTAGGATCCCGGCGTTTGTAGGAGCGGTGCGCGCGCGCGGACGGACGGAAGCAAATGTCCAGATGGTAGTCCATGCATGGTACTCTAAAGAGACGCGGGGGTACAGTGCGACTATGTACGAGAGTCTACAACAGTCCATCCGAGTCGGAGGTGGCGAGCGCGGTACAGTGAGCGGCGGGGTCTATGCAGCAGGGGAAAGCAATCGACGGAGCGAAGCAGAAAGCACAGATTAGAGAGCGTGGGATATCTACAGTATATACGTACGGAGCTCTCGTTTTGGTGGCACGCGGCCAGGGATGGGATGCAAGGAGCGGACACGTTACTTGTACGCGAGGAAGTAGGCGGAGAGGGCGGGCAGATCATTAGACCCCGCGTCGGAATATCCTTGGCGTCGAGATCCGTTGAACTTGAGGACGACGACCGGACCGCACCACGGTTTTGACGCGTGGCCGTTGGTTATGCGATATATCGCGCGGTTTATTGGCGAGCCGCGCTGCAGCGACGTGGGGCAGTACCATATGTGCAGCGGGAAGCGGAGCGGCTCGCCGTTGAGGCCTTGCGTGAGGATGATCGTGTTTGGGACGCTCTCAGGAAAGTATTCCTGGACGAGCGGGGTCGGGCAGATGCCCTGGGAGATCGTTCCCTGCGGGCGGCACTGGACCGTGATTATGCGCGAGCGCTCTGTGCAAACAAACAGTCAGATGCCGGCATCAGAGGGTGGTGCGCGACTCGGAGGCGAACCTTCGTGCGGCATGAATAGGAGGGCTGAGACAGAGACGAGCTCCGCCTGGGCCGGGGGCGGCGTCGCGATCATATTCGGAAACTGGGCCTGCTGAGTGTTAATCGGAACACACTCGCGGCGATGGCGGGGCCAGTCCTACAAATCGGGATCAGTCAACGTCGGTATCCGCGGCGCAGTGCCTGGCAGGACGCGGGGGCCACTCACGCTCTGCAGGTGCTCGGGCGTGCAGTACCACGCATTTTGGCAGCGGCTGCACCACATGGAGGTGGGCCGGCAGCAGACGATGCAGGGGTGATTAATGAGCGACGTGTTCATAGTGAAGAGGAAGTAGAGTAGAGGAGAACGAACGCGAAATGACCGACGAGGATTGCGAGGACGCTATGACGGAACCGCCGCTCTTTTATTTGCGAGGGCGAGCGGCTGTGTCCGCGTGGGACAAAGGCGTTTTTCGCGGGTCTCCTGGAGAGATCTGAAGAGGGAGCGAGCGGTACGTAAACGGATGGACTGGCTAAGGTACGCAAGGAGGAAATGCTTACTTGAATAGTTGATGAAGCATGGCGCACATCAGGAGCACGGTACGCGGCTGATCTCATCGCGCTCGCCCACCGGTTAAGCCAAGGATTCCGTATGTGAAACGGTAAAATAGAGTGCGGCGTGAGCGGTTCCCAAGGTGTACAAAACAGGAGAGCTGTCCGGAGTCAAGCTACGTGTCTGGTGGCCGCCGCTGTTTGGCACTGGCAGGTGGTAATGTATCATAGCGAGCTAGAAGCGGTGCACGCAATTTTCTGGAGGTATACGAGGAAGTGTGACATCCAGTGGAGAGGTTGCGCTCAGATCGTCCGCTTGCTTCCCAGGGTGCGGCGGCTTTCTCCTGACTCGGGCGTCGTCGCACTGTATTGTGATACAAAACGGCAAGCGCACCCAGCCAACCCACGGCGTCTTGACCGTTTGGGGTCCTGCCGCACCCAGGCGCCCGCCGAAAGCCGCGGTCCACGCCGGCCTCCCGGGGACAGTCTCCGGCCCCGGCCGGGCTCCCCCGGCCAGTCCTCCGGCGCCCCAAGCGCCCGAGTGCGCGCGGTTCGAGCGGCGAGTCCGCTCCCGCTCGCGCCTCCATCTTCAGCTTCATCCACCATGTCTGACGATGGCATGAACATCGACGATGGTGCGTTCCTCGTGCTAAACCACATACAGCGGCCTCATATATCATCTCCGCGCAGGCGGCGTGGTCAGAAGGAAGGGCAGAGGTTTCCAGAGCGCCGCAGGTATGTGCAATCCCGGACTACAACATTAGAACAAGAGGCATTTATGTCCGCAGGGAACGAGAGCGCCGTCACGTCGGAACAAGTCTTCGACCGACTGGACTCCACGCAGACCTCAGAGACCCGCGCTGCTCGATGTGCGTGCCACCATACGGTCTTGACCGCGGATGCTGACATAGGCCCGCTGCCGGCGCAGCCGTCGAAGGATGGATTGTAATGGTCACCGGCGTGCACGAGGAGGCGACTGAAGAAGACGTCACGGACAAGTTCGCAGAGTACGGCGAAATCAAAAACCTCCACCTGAACCTGGACAGGCGAACGGGATATGTCAAGGTGCGTCATTCTCCCGCCCGTGCATCCCCCTCGATCCTCACCCCCGATTGCAGGGCTATGCCTTGGTGGAGTACGAGACGATGGCGGAGGCGCAGGCTGCCATTGACGGCGCGTCCGGGTCCCAACTGCTGGAACAAACCATCCAGTGCGACTTTGCGTTTGTCAGGCCCCCACCGGCAGGACCGAAGAAGGGACGCGGGCGCGAGGGGCGCGGTCGGAGCGCCAGCCCTTCGCGTCGGAGGGGCGAGTGAAGCGGTCTGCGCGCGGTCACCTACGGCATCCTTGGCGTGTCGTCTTTGTGCAACTATCTCTGTCTGTTCCGTAGACGGGTCTCGCCCGTTCGTATCCTGTACTGTATCTGCTTTCTCTGTCTGAATCCCCGCCCGATTGCCTCCGGGTTATTGTAACAGCCATTGTTGTGATTTTTCAGCGGAGAACAGCTACACTGTCCGCTCCGTCGTCGGATGAGTACTGTACTGAGACTCTACCGTCAACGGCGCGTCGTGCGTGCAGCGCGGTGTTTGCGCGCTCGTGACGTGAGTTCTCACGCTGCCGTGCGCGAGACCTGCACGGAGCGTCCGGCCTGGCACGCCTCCCTCCCACCTCCCCGTTCCCCTCGTCGTACGACCCACTGCAGCGCCCGGTAAAATGCCCAGGACCACCACGAAGGGAGACGTGTCTGGCTCGGAGAGCGAGCACGAGCGCACGCGCTCTGCCAAAAAGCAGCCCGCGTCCGCGTCCAAGAGCGCGTCCAAGGACAAAGGGCGCATGGTCGACGACGCGGCCGACGACGACGGCGGCAGCGGCGACGAGGAGGAGGACGAGGACGAGGAGGAATACGAGATCGAGGCGATCCTCGACGCGAAACACGGCACGTTCCCCGAGGTGCGTCGCCCGCCGCGTGTGCGCGCATGCCTGCGGTAGATCTGACGAGCGGGCCCGCGTGCGCACGCGTTTGCAGGGCCGGATAGGCTACCTCGTCAAGTGGAAGGGCTACGACGACTCGCACAACAGCTGGGTGGACGAGAAGGACGCCGAGTGAGTACTTAGTACCGCCGCCACCGCGTACCCTCCACGCGCGCCCGGACGCGTTACTGAACTGGACGCGGTCTGAAGGGGCGCGAAGGTGCTTATCCAGGAGTTCTGGAAGAAGAACAAGAAGGGCGGGCGCAAGTCCGAGCCCGCCGCGAAACCGAAGCCGGCCACGAAGCCGCGCAAGTCGTCCGTGAAAGACGCGGACTCGGACGTCGAGGAGGCCGCCCCCGCGAAGAAGCGCGGCCGGCCGTCGAAGGCCGCCCCGGCGTCGGATGAGGACGAGGAGGAACCGTCGAGCAAGCAGAAGAAGCCGCGCAAGAGCACCGGCGCGGCGGCGAAGGGCGCAAAGCGCAACAACGACCCGGACGCGATGGACGAAGACCCGGCCACGTACAAGGATATGCGCAAATACAAGGACATCAGCAACTGGGAGCACCTCGTCGAGAGCATCGACACCGTCGAACGCACAGAGAGCGGGGAGCTCTACGTATACTTCACGCTGTACGTCCCGGTCCGCTTACCGCCCCGTCGCTTCCCTGCAGCGCTCACCGTCGGCGCGTGGGTCAGGAAAAATGGCAAGGGCCACGGAAAGGAAAAGACAGACATCTGCAAGAAGAAGATGCCGAACAAGGTGCGCGTCTCCAGCCTCAGCCACAGTCGTCCTGCCAGGCCCGCTCCTGACTCGTCTGTGTCAGCTCATTGACTTCTACGAGAGCAATCTCCGCTGGAAGGCGAACGACGACGACGACGATGCGATGGAGGAATGATCGCGATCTTCGCGCCCTGCCCTCGGGCTGCCGTTTTCGCTGTATCGCTTCCCCGCTCGCCCGTGCGCAATGCTCTCGTTCCCTCAAAACGTCTATTTAGTTCCATTTACCTGTACACTTGCCGTTCCCGTCCCTGTAACCTGCTGTCCGAGTGATACACATCGCAACCTGTCCTAATGCTACTTTGAGCGAGAGTGAGCTTACGTCCCGGTTTCCATCGGACCAGCCGATCCTTCTTCGACACGCCGCAGCGTCACACGATATCATACGCTGCGTACGTCGCGTCCACTTTGCCCCTTGAGCGCCCTAGCATGGCAATCAGTGGACGGCTGGAACGTATGTCATGATCAGACGAACCACACGGCACCGCGCAGGTGTCGGTGTCATCCGCGCATCCGAGTATAGCAGAAAGGAGGTATATCATGTATGATGCGGGGCGTATCCACGCGCTAACTATAACATATCGGTAACATACGGTGCGTAGAACAAAACATGCTGCGAGGTAACGCAAGAGAGGATGGCGCTCGAGTACACGTAACACTTCGTCTGCGGGTGCTGGGCCTGTGCGCGCCCCGCCCAATTAATAACGGCACGGTGAATACCACACGGGGACAGGTCGGCGAGCCGCATTCGTCCGCCAATCGCGCGCGGCCGAGCTAAACAGACGCACGGGCAATCAGCATAGATGCTCTGCGGCCCCGTTTTGAACGCACGCCGCACCTGGGCAGAGGAATCCAACTTCCAGCCCATCCGCGCCCGCCTAGAGCTCCTGATGCAGCGGCGACGATGCGGACCGCTCTTCGCCTGCAATCTCCTTCTCCAGGGCCTGTGCGACCGCGTCGGAGTCGGCGCTCTTCTGCGCGTCGTCCGGGGCGGACGTCTTGTCCGCCTCCAGGTCGGCGACGCGGTTCAAAGCCGCCTCGACCTCCTCCTTGCCGCGGCCAATCACCACGGGGGGCACGTCGACGTCTGCGGGCGACTGCGTGTGCTCCGGGAGGCCGCTCTCCTCGATAGGCAGGATCGACACGGTCTCGTCGCCCGATGCCGGCTGCTCCTCGTCATCAGACGCCTCGTCGGGTGTCCCGAACGTGCGCTCGCCGCCACGGTTGATCCGCCGGAGACGTGTCTCAAACCCGGCGACGACGTCCTCGACCTCGTTTTGGAGGTCTGCGATACCGGCAACGACAGGGTTGATCGGCGGTGAGGGGTGCGACCCGTCTTGCACAGAGTGTACATGCTGAGTGAAGTTCTCGGCCCCTATGGGATCATATGGTGAATTTGTCAGCGACATGCTAGAGGGACGGCGACGGCATGGGACTCACTGCGCGCGAGATCGTGGTAGCGCTGCCAGTCAAGGTAGGAGACATCGTCGAGATAGGCATAGTCAAGCCCAATATCGGCCTGCGCTTGATCGACGATGCTGGTGATTTCCGTGACGACGTTCTTGACCTAGGGATGTATGTCGGTGCCAATCTGGACGCAGCAGCGTGCTAGTGAAACGTACCTCGGCAAGCTCCTTATTCAGCACCTCCTGGTACCAGCCGTTGACGATGGCCTCGGTCTGGTGAAGCCGCTCGGTGAACTTGTCCTGGACCTTCGAAATGACGCGCTCCCAGATGAGCTTCTTCTCGTCGTTCGTCCTGCTCTCCTTCTGGAGGTTCGCCAGGTACTTCTCGGCGCCGCGCAGGAACTTCTCCGCGTCCTCGACGAGGTCGTCGATCTCCTTCCGGATCGTCGCACTCTCCTTCAGCTCCGCCGCCGCCGCCTTGCGGAGGGCGACGAGGGCCTTGCGTAGCGCCTTCTTGTTCGCCGCGATACGCTCCGTCAGCTTGCGCTCCCACTCCGTGTGCCGCTGCTCAATGGACGCGCGGTCGCGCTCGGTCTTCTCACGGCGCGCGCGCAGCCGGGCCTCCTTCTCTTCCTCGGTCTCGGTCTGCGCCGGGGCCGGCGCCGCGGCGGTCGACGCGGCCGGGTCTGCCAGCAGGTCCTCCGCGAGACCGAGCTCGGCCTTGAACGCTTCAAGATCCGGATCGGAAAGCTTCTCGAGTAGATTAGCCGCTGGCTCCGCGATGGGGCTCACGATCGAGGAAGACAGCGCATCAGCGGCGGGCACCAGGACCTGCGTGACCGTGACAGAGACCTCTGCGGCTGCAGAAGACGCGATATACTTTGCAGAAGAAGCGGAGGATGCGGCTGCGTCGGCGACGGAGGTGGCTGCGGACGACAGGGCGGATCCGGCGTCGTGGGCTGCCCCGCTTGCACGTTCACCCAGATGGGAGGCGGCCGCGGGGACGTCCCGGGTGACAGATGAGGCCAGATCCAGGGGCACCTGCGCTGCTGACTCGGCGGCCGAGGCAAGCGAGGAAGCGGGGGATGCTACGGCGTCACTTGCAGCTGAAACGACAGAGGACAAGGATGGCGACACAGCGGCGGCGATCACAGATGCGGTGGAACTGAGCGCGTCGGATACGCTCGACACCCCAGATTCGACCTTGTCAGCCGCGACCGACACAGAGGACTTGACAACTTCGGAAATTTGGGCGCTGGGAAGGAGACCATCGGTTGCAGAGCCGGGGATAGCGGTTGTTCCGGAGACAGCTGACGATGCAACGGAGGATAATGTCGAGGAAATTTGCGCAGATGCCTTGGACACCTGAGACGAGGCCTTGGATAGCTGCGACGACGCCGCACTGCGCACTTGGGACGCGGAAGGCGTTTGTGGCTTCCCGCTCAGCTCCTTGACGTGCTCCCAGATCTTCTTGACATGTGGGTCGACAAACTGTCTCCGTTGCTCGCCGAGGAAGGCCAGCAGGTGCGCGACGACGACCTTGATCTTCTCCCACACTGGGCGTGCGTACGGACGCGCGCGCTCGTAGCCGTCGTACGTCTTCTGGGCGGCAAGAACGACATAGGGCCGTGCCTTGCGCTGCCACTGGTTGAGAGTGGCGACAGCGGGACCAACGTATGGCTCGACGAGCCGTTCGTATTCCTGCTCGGCACGGACCCGATAGGGAGCCGCCTGCGCCTCAAGCTTTACAAGCTGTGGCACAGCATACTGGTTGTATAACGGGATAACTCGCTTGTTCCACTGGGGAACCACATGCGCGTTGAACTCCTGTTGCGCTCGGACGGCGATAGGTTTGGCGGTGCGAACAGCGTAGTCAGCATACGGCTTGGCCTTCTCAACGTAGGGTGCCACGGAAGGATGTGCGAGCGCGTGCTGGATTGGTGGAATGATGTAGGGATCGATAACCAGGCGGCGATACTCGTGGAGGCCTCGGCATATGGGCGACTTCAGCTTGTCGTCATCCGGGCAAACGGAAAGCGTATAGATGGTGAACCAGAGCAGGAAGCCCCGGAACAGAAGCTCGACGAAACCACTTGATTTGCCGCCGGACTTTTTCTAACGGTAAGCGGTTAGCAACCTACGCGCGAAGGGGTCTCCCGGAGGCCCTACCTTGCCACCTTTCTTTGGCTTCTGTTTCCCCTTTGACTTGGCGGATTTGGATCCGGCGTTCGCCTAGAAGTGTGGCCTATCAGCAACATGCCCAAGCAGTGTTCGTATTCGGAATCTTCAGCGGTATGAAAGCCCCAAAGGGGGCAACTTGGTCGCGCACCCGTAAGCAGCCGTATCAGTCGGAGAGAAACATAGGGGTGTGTTTCAGCAGCGATCCGCGAGGTGTTCTAGCGTCACCGCAGCTAGCGGTATCGAGAGCAGTCTAGTAGCACCGTTTCTGGGTATAATGCATGTGCCTCATGATTCTCAATCGTGTGGTAACGCTGTCCTGTATAGGTTCCTGCTATTACCGCGTGGATGGCATGTCTCTGATGCATCGGTGGACGGACCCTCCATCCTAGGGCGCTCGGGAGGGATTAGAAGGACCACAGAAGGCACCACGACCATCATCATGCGACATGCTGCGCGTCTGAGCCACCTGGAAGACGGCTATGCTCTGCCCACCGATGCGCCGGGGCGAGACAACGAGTCAGAGACGCGAGCCCCGCATGATGAGGTTGCGCGGCTCTGACAGAACGAGATTGGTAGCAAGGCAGCGTTACTGGGACACTTACAGCTTTGTCCACGTCCACAGCTGCCGATTTAGCGGCCGCATCGGCGGTGCTTCCATTCGCAAGCGGGCTGGATTTGTCGGGGATGTTCGGGGCGTCCGCGTTTGCCTTCTTGGCTATGCGCGGGATAGGCTGAGTCGAATGTGTGCGCGAGGCAGGGACGGGCGGGGCGGGGGTGCGTCGCGTGACGACCATGGCGGGCGGAAGAGAGCTAGGGGACGTGCACCAGGCAGACTATATGCGCTTATAGGAAGCAGAACAGACTAGAGAGCGAGGGACATCCAGCGAGCGTGGAGTGGTGAGTGTCGTGGGCAGGGCGGAGTACGCTGTTCAAGTTGGCTTGCCCCGCCAGGCGCCTGCAGACGTGTAATGTGTTTGCCTTTGTTTGCGCCCGCGTCGTCATCGACACCGCCGTCCTCCTCATCTCTCCAATCGACGGCCATCATCCAGCTCTCGGTCGCGGCGCTGCGTCTCACGACATGGCCCCTCCGTCGTCCAGGCCGCTGACGACGTACTCACGTCGTCGCACGCGTCCCCGGCAGCCCAGCCAGACCGTCTCACAGACGTCCCCGATCCGCCCGCTCAGCCCGGACACCGACGATGTGAGCTTTGCGCTGATGGCACACAGGATGAACAAACGCGCGCGTCTGGCCGCGCATTCTAGTACCACCGATGCCAGTCTTGCTCAAAACTCAGCAGACGAAAGCAGAGAAGACAGACCTTCGAAGCGCACAAAGGCTCTTCTCGTGGAACATTCTCAGCTGACCCTCGGCGACGACCCCATGACGGGTGACTATATGCTAGACAACTTCACTCAGACTAGTCTCCAGATGTCCACTCCTGTGCAGGCAGTTCCTTCGGATTTCTCCATGGCTCTCTCGTCAGCTATGCGACCGTCTACTGCTGCAGAGCGACTCTCGCCTCTTCCTGTCGCTAAAAGAATTCTCTCGCGTACCACTTCTCGTAACTTCAAGGAAAATGCTAGCCAACGCGGTTCTCGTTCTCTTGCATCTCCATTCAACAGTCGCCCTGGCTCTCGCGCTGCCTCTCCGAAACAGAGGTCCAAACATCGGCGCGGCCATCATGCCAAATCCCGTACTCTTTCTCAATCTGGAGCTCTGAAGGAGAAGGTCGTAGACCGCAATATATCTTCTGCGCTACAGACGAATGCAAATCACTCATCACATGCAGTGGCTACGAATGCGAGCCAACCTGATACCCCCGGCAAAGTCCTCGCCACCGCCCACACTCGCGCGAGCTCAATTCCCACCCTCAAACCGGCCCTGGACCATCTGTCGCCCGAAGCCTGGCTTGTTCCCCCAAAGGTGCTCTCTCGGAACCCTCCGGCGGCCGACTCTGACACGGAAGGCGACGCACTGCAAAACATGAACCTGGATCTGGAACACCCGTCTTTCTATCGTGACGCCCCTCAACATATTTCCACGCCTCCACGCAGACTTCGCAGCGCCACTGTCGGTGCTTGGGCATATGGTCTCATGCCTCAGATCGATGCCGGCCCTCCTCCGCCTGTCCACAGTTTCAGTTACGACAGCGAGGTCGACATGACCGATAGCAGCCGTGCTGGCTCTCCTTCCGATTCTCGGCCGACCCGTGCCAACCCGCCACGTCGACGTCGCCGGACCATCGTACACCTGCCAAGCGACAGCCTGTTCTCTTCTTCGCTTGATTTCTCTGCCCTGATGTCCGAAACGGAGCGTTTCCCCCGTCCTCCTGCCTCCGAAGGTTCTGGCTCGCCGCAGCAAAATCTTCCGGTAGCAAACTCTGATCTTGCGCCCGCCTTCTCTCTGCACAATTCTCCCGTCGGAAGCAGCCTGAAGGCCAAATCCGCTGGTGCTGTGACTTTGGCTCGCCGTGGCTCGTCTAGGTCCGGCTTCTTTACCCCTGCTGACGTGAACGACAACCTGTCTCCTTCTGGTCTGTCTTCTCATCCTGGATCCGCCCGCCTGGATGCCGCTGTGGATGGCGATGAGCTGTTGGATATGTTCTCGGTTCTTGGCTTAGACGGTGAGTTTTTCCGGTTTCCCCATCCATAACCGCAGCGTCCACGCCCGCAGCTCCGAATCTCCGAGCCCGGTGCACGGTCTTCTCACCAACTTCGTTCAATTGGCAGAGGACGAAAAATGGGGACCACCGGCCGGAGCAGACGATTCGGGCATCGCGTTCTCAACGGCGAGCGTGCAAGCTCAAGGTTCGCAGCCGCCGTCCAAGGGCGGCCGCGTCAGGCGCAAGCGCGGCGACACCATCCGCGCGGCGGACTTTGCGAGGATGCCCGCCTCGGCCTCTCTCGACGGCAGCGGCAGCTCTGGCTCGGGTCTCGCTGCTGCGCAGCGCGTTCCGTCGCGTCGCACGCGCTCGGGGACTGTCACGCAGAACACGAGCTCCGGCAGCGGGAGAAGAAAGCAGGAGGGCTGGCCAACCATCAAGATGCGGACGATGGAGGAGCCGCTCCGGGTGGACGGAGATGATGCGGACGATGAACTGCTGTTGAAGGATGGCGATGTGGTGGATTGAACTCTACACGTTGTGCCGGGTCGATTCGTGAGTTTTGTTTCTCGTTTCTCATTTTCTTCCGTTCTTCCGGTCTCTCCATTCGCTGTTCCGACATTGAGTATACCCGTGTTGTTCTAGCACATTCGCTTTCGTTGGTTGTCGCATGGTTTCTTTTCGCTCGTATGTTCTCGCTGTCTTCGCGTTTGTACCCGCTGTGTTCCTCTCCGTTTTGTCAGCTCGTTCTGTAACAGTATCGCATGTATGGTATGATTTGTCTGTCCTCGTTCCCGCTGAGCGTATGTAGCTTGCAAACTCTATGGCAAAACTAGATGCGAACTGTTACTCTATCCTGGTATTCAACATATCACACCGCATGAGATCCTGCAGTTTTGCGAGACAAACCTTGTTGTAGGGTTAGGAGCAGCAGCGAGCGCAGGGTTTGCGGCGAGCGCTCCGGGGAAAGCATCTTGTCCAGAACCATCACCATCCCCGCAAAGCAATCCGCCAGGCCGCCGTATCCCGCAAGTGGCGGCATACTACAGCCGAGTATCGACAGAATCCTCGCGCATGAACTCTTCACCGCTGACGCCGCCGCCCCAGCCGCCGCCGCCCTCGCGCGGGGACTCCCCCGCAGGGGATCCGCGGCCGAGCACCCGGCGAAGCGCCGCGAGGAGCGCGCTCTACGCTGCACAGCTGCGCGCGTTCCTGGAGGCGGCGGAGGTGGTCGACGTGGACCCCGACGTGATCGAGGACCTCCTGGACGGGTTTCCAGATGACTCTGGAGAGGACGGGGACGTCGATGTGGAGGAAGACGAGGACCCGGAGGTTCCGGCACGCGGGCTGCAGGAACAAGAACAAGAACGAGGACAGGTAGGCGCTCCGGCATCGTCGGCCCGGAGCGAAGAAGACGCGGACGCGGGCGAAGACGAGGACGACTCGGACTCCGTCGACGACGAATGGGCGGCGTATCTGTTAGAAGGTATGTTCGCGCGGCGCAACACTCCCGGCGCCAGCACCGCCGAATGCGAGTGCGGACGCGGGCTTCGACCTCGTGTGGTTGTGGTTCGCAAGCGCCGCTCGACCGGATGCTGACTTGCCCCGCACTGTGCTGCAGCGGAGACCGCATGGACCAAGCAAGAGGTCAAGGACATGATGTCGATGCTCAAGGAGCAGGGTGATTGCCTTTCCTATCTTGCCCTGCGCTGCTGAGCCGCTCACGCGTTGCAGGGATGGCGGCGTTCATCGCCGAGTACGTCGTGCGGCGTCTGGTCCCTATCCCCAAACTGCTGTACGCGTTCAACGTCTGTCTCGTAAGTCACGCCCGTCCGCGCATCTCGCACCTGCGCGCCATCTGATGCACGCCGTCCCGACAGTGTCCTGAGCTGCGCGCCAAACAACCGCGGACGCTCATGTACCTGCTCCGCGTGGCGCTATCCCGCGAGTACGTCCGCCCCGCCTTCGCGATGCATTGTTCCTTCACCCACATGCGCCCCCACACCCCCTCGCCGTGTCTTCTCCGCCCTTGTCCACACGCGCCCATCCACGCCCACGCCTCGCCCGGACTCACGTCTACGCATTCACAGGCTGGAGTCGCGCGAGCGGCTGCTGACGTACAACACGATCGACGACGTCGTCCGGCTGATACACGCCTCGCGCCGCATCCTGATCCTGACCGGCGCCGGAATCAGTCAGTGTTCTTCCGCCGCCTTCTCGAGCGCGTGCGGGGGCTTTGTGGCGCTGACCAGACGCGCGCAGGCGTCTCGTGTGGGATCCCCGACTTCCGTTCCCGGAACGGCCTGTACGCGTCGCTGCAGGAGAACGGCGAGTACGATCTCGATGATCCCCAGCAGATGTCAGTCCGTCCGAACAGGCGCGCCCGGAACGTTCGCTGACTGAGCTGTGCAAGGTTCGACATACAGTACTTCCGCGAGAATCCCGCTGGTGAGTGTTGTGCCAGGCGCCCTGCCATTCACGCCTAATCTTGCTATCGCTGCGCAGTGTTCTAGTGGGTGCTCGAGAAGTCCGCGGTGTGTCTGTGCTGACGCTGCATAAACGCGCAGCTCATTTGCGAGGTGCGTGCTGGCGCCCACTGTTCCAAACACGCTCTGACCGCTCCCACAGCAAGATATACCCGTCGAATTTCATACCCTCGCCTTGTCACCGCTTCATCAAGCTCATCGAAGACAAGGGCAAGGTAAGCCTCTGCGCTCCGTCGTATCCATAGACAACGCTGTAATGGCGAACATGTAGCTGCTACGTGTAAGTACCGCCCAATACACTCATTTGCGCCCCAATCCGCATACGCATGACGCCGCACGCTCCGCCCTAGAATTACACCCAAAACATCGACACGCTGGAGACGCTCGCCGGCGTGCAGCGTGTGGTCCAGTGCCACGGCTCCTTCGCCACCGCGTCCTGCATCCACTGCAAGGTGCGCGTGCCCGGCTCGGCGATCGCGGACGACATCATGAGCCAGCGCGTGCCCCTCTGCAAACATTGCAACACCGCAGCCCCGCCCGCTTTGCCGGTCAAAGCGGGAAAGAAGAAGGGCAAGAAACGGAAGGAGGGCTGGGACAGCGACGCGTCCGACGAGCCCGAGCCGCCCGCGTACCCACCCGGGATCATGAAGGCAAGCTGGCTCTTGCACGGCGGCGCGGGCGAACTGTTGGAGCTGACCGACCCGTGCCGCGCCATCTTCCAGCCCGACATAACGTTCTTCGGGGAAAAGTTGGACGACGTGTTCGAGCGCTCGTTGATGGAGGACAGGCAGCAAGTCGATCTGCTCATCATCATCGGCACGTCGCTGAAGGTGTCGCCTGTCTCCGATACGATCTGTAAGCCGGTGTTGCACCTCTGCATAACAATAGCCAAGACTCACACGTCGTCTCCAGCATACCTGCCACACTCCGTGCCACAGGTACGGCAGTACCGCACCCGGGCGCGTCCTGCACATCGTCGACCAGTAACTGACGTGGAGGCGCAGATCCTGATCAACAAGACACCTATCAAGCACATCAACCCGGACGTAAGTCCTCCCGTCCTCCCCGATGTCATCGGGGACATCGGGGCACACGCTGACCCCTTGTTACTGTGACGATGCCAGGTCGTGCTGCTCGGCAACGCGGACGACATCGTCCTCCACCTGTGCGGCAAGCTAGGGTGGGACCTCCCAGAGGTGCCCGCGCCGGCACGCAGCCTGGACGTGCCCAAGCCGAACCTGAAGAAGCGGCCGTCGGCCGAGTTCGAGCGCGAGCCACGGCGCGTTGGGAACAGGTATGTCCGCTCCGGTGGCGGTCGCGGAGGCATGGCTGACCTCGGTGTCTGCAGCCACGTGTGGCTGTTTGAAGGCGCAGAGGGTGGGAGGTGGGTTGAGGACATCGAGCGACGGTCCTTGCAGCAACAGCAGAGCGTTGAAAGTGCGACACCATCCGGGTCCGTATCGGCAGAGGACGAGCGGCAGATGAAGAAACCTCGGACCGAGTAGCCCCCGCTCCGCTCGTAAAGTGGCAAGTGTAGCTCGGAGACCGGAGGGAAGGCGAGCTGGACGCTGTTCGAGTCGCCCTAGCGTCGCAGGCGGAGCCGGAATGCGTTCTTGGACTGGGGCGAGTTCGGGTCCAGGTAGTCCTCGTAGAAGCCGACGATGAACTCCTCGGCCTTGAACCCGAAGCGGTTGTACAAGAGCTGCGAAAAAGCACGGCGTCAGCCTCGGCGTGCAAACACGAACGTGACAAGCGAAGGGCGGGGCTATGGCGCGGACACTGACCATCGCGGGGTTGGTGATGGATACATGCAGCGTGATGTCCTTGTTTGGGTTGCGCGAGATGAGGTGGTAGAGCATAGACCTATAATGTATCGCAGATAATGATTCGACATGTTCTGTTCATTAGCGTGCAGACGAAGCGGAAAGTTGGAAGCACTAACGTCGCGATCTGGGAGTTGTCCCACCCGGCGCGGACGGCGAGGTACGTGATGTAGGTCTCCTGCGGCGAGCTGAGGAACGCTGCGCCCACGACCAGTTTCTTGTACATAGCGACGATCGTGCATTTTTCCGGAGAGTAGTCCAAGGCATCGCTCACTGGACGCGGCATCAGCATATATGCGTTTGATTCTACGGTACAACTCACCGTCCACTCCGTCCCAGAAAACGCGAGCGAGCAAGTCATGTATTTGCGGCAGGTGGTGCGGTTGCAAGGTGCAGTATGTGATGGGTGCATCGCACTCGAATGGTTGTTCCCGCTCAGGGCTGAGGCAATCGTTAAATTAGAACACGGCCGACAGCCTGGTTGGGGAGCGGTTTTTGAGACTTACTGAGCAAGGGCGTAATGCTCTCGGATGTCGCCCATGAGCTCCATCCACGGCGCGTGGGTTTCCCAATCAACAGCAATCGTGCTGTTTGGCCGGTCGATGCTCGAGCCGTGCAGCCGTGACAGAAAGGAGCTATCGTATGGTGTCGTCTGGATTGCATAGAGCGCATCGAGTACCTGTGGGTTGACACTGGATGCCGTTCGTGGAGTGGGCAGGGGAGTGAGGGTTCTGCGCCGCTCGTATGAGGGCACTTGATCGAGGGCGAGCTTCCGAAGGGCATTCTAACCACCTGCGTTTGAGCAAGCAAATGGAAGGCCCATGCATAAGGGGACTGACCGGTTGCAATCTGCTTTTGGCTGCCAATAGCAATAGGATCACGGACGCCTGCGTGTCGGGAGTAACACATTCGCGAACACGGCGGGCTTCTTCGCGAGAGAGCGGAATGAGTGATGAACCCTAGGGTCATTTTAGCGTTATTACACGCGCAGAGTGCATGAGAGCGCACCGTCTCGTCCAGTTGGCCCTTCGCACGCAAGAATGCGCGTTCAGCTTCCTCATACTCGGAGCGCAGCGGTTCTATAACGCCCTCGAAGGAATCGCGAATATCTTCGTTGTCGACCCAGTCGGGCGCGGTTCGTTCATGCAGCGCCTCGAGAAGGGGTTTGAACGAAACTCCCTGCCGCACATGAGGCTCGGGTGTCTCGGTTTTGACTCCGGACTTTGTCGGTTTGGAACGACCTTGGTGGGTCACTTTTCGCCGCTTGGTTCTCCGTGTCTACAGACACGAGTATTAAATGCCTCGTATCAATCGCGAAGTTGCAGGACAACTCACTGATCGGCGGGTTGACTCGTAAAAATCAGAGTCGTCACCCGAGCTATTCCATTCTTCTTCGGAGCCCATTTTCCCGTACAGAAAAGTCGCAGTAAGTGTTTAGACCGTGATTTTAGGGGCGAGCAGAGTCGAAGGTGGTGGTCGATGGCAAACGTGTTCACACTGGCAAGCGGTCATGCACACCTCTTCGGCACCCCGGGCCGTCAGTCAAGCGCCCATTCCATTTTCGCGGTCACATGATATCGTCCACGCGTGAACACTGCGCGAACTCTGGAGGCGTATCGCTTTCGACGCCGAGTCCACCTGCACGAGAGCCCAGTGGTACCGGTGCCCCCTTCCACCCCTCAAGGCCTCAACTGTCATGGTATGTGTTGTCGCCATGCTCAGTGGGAAAATCTCAGGAAACCAGTCGTGCTTCATGGCCGTGAAGGCCGTGAAATCCGGGCTTTTGCGTTTTAGACCGTGTAGATTTCTCACATACTATGCCAGGGTCCTGTACTACTCCATCCTAGTCCATTCTAGTCAAGGTGGTTAAAAGGGCGCATGACCTCAAAGAAGAGCACTGCAGACGCGTCCATCACGAACTCAACTCGCTATCAAGCAGGTGAAGGCCGGCGACGCGCCCCCACAGCCGCCGTTGGGGCGCCGTTCGTGCAGAACCTCGCGAAGAATATCATCAGTCATCAAGAAGCCATGGCGGATAGCTCGGTGGCTACACTCGGAGACCTCACGAGGTGGGATGACATTGTTCCATTGCACATCATCTCGGGCATGCGCCCTGTGTTAGTAGGAACGCGCCGCGTTCGAGTCAAGAACTAATCTGCATGAGGGGTACTCCTTCCTGCAATCACTGACAGGTGGTGGCTCCCATTCTGATCCCAGTGGTGGCGCTGGCGGGTCCTGTATCCAACAATAGTGCAGTTACTGCGGTGGACGCCTCCAAAATTGAAGGCCGCTGGAAGAACGACGGACATGCCACGTTTGGGTGTTCGTTCAGGACCCGCGCCAATAAGGAACGCGGTGCGTCGCGACCTGCTGATCGTGCGCTGCCGCGCAAGGTCAGCCGTATAAACAAAAACGAGCCTGCGGTGGACACGGGGGAGGGTCATGAGGATTTCGGGTCAGCGAAGCTGCGCTCTATAGGGTCACCGCGTCCAGATTGACATACCTCATCAGTAGCAAACGAAACTTCTATTTGCTAACCTTGCATTTAGCTATTTACGAGAATATGGGCGTTCATTCAACCCATGCCGAGCATCACGAACGCGAACGGGACATCGATAGAGAACAGTTCAGGCCTTGGGACTCGGAGGGACACCTATAGACGCATGCTGTATCCGAATGGTCGACGCGTGAAACAAGGTCTCACGGACGAACCAGTCCGCTGCCCCACCCAGACAAACTCGCGCAACACTGATACACTCACCTCCACTGCAAACTTACCTCATCCCTTTGCTAACAGGCATTTAGGCATGCACGAAACCTCGATCCAGCCTTGGACGTCTCACACGCGGCGCAGTGGCGGTACGACCGGACTCGGATGCGATGAGGGCGGGTTCCTCTCCACCGCCAGGAGAGGCACCCGCCTCCCCTAACGCATCACCATGCGCGCACGCAGTGCCAATTTGTCTGCGGATCCGCTTGGCCTTTCGCCAAGAGAGCGTGCAGAGGTCAAACAAGAGGCAGCGGTCAGTCGCGACCACCCCCGTTCCTCGGGGCTGGTCAGCTGCGCGCGGCGCACCACTCGCCATTCCGAATAGGCAGCGCGAGGGCAGCTGTGCGGCGCAGGGCGAGCGCGCCGTGCACGTAGTCTGCGAACCCAATCAATCCCATACCGGTCCCCCAGACGCTCTCAGCCCCGCTTCTGGCGATTGGTTTACGTGCGCGGACGCCTGCGAACGCGCGATGAGAACTTCCCCACCGCAGCGCGCTGTCCGGCACTTGGGCGCAGCCCGTGTGTGCGATTCCCCGGAAGCCATGCCAGTAATCAGAGGGCACACGCCACCGCCGGGGCTGCCCGCGGCGAGGGCGCGCGAACGGCCGCGGGCCCGGGTCCCTGTACCTGTACATGAATCTGGGTCCTGGCCACGGCGACGTGGTGTGCGCACGCGGACTTTGCGGTGGGGGCCCTCCACGCGCTGATAGGACGGGGAGAGCGGGAAGCACAGGGCGGGAACCGGTGCAGAAGGAGAGACTCACGTTCGCAGAGGATCTCAGGATGGCGCCCTTGGAGACGCGCCCGCTAGCGCGACTCGCCTCGGGATGTGCAGCGTAGATAACACGCGGCCAGTAACCTTGTTTCCGCCCCGGGGTATAAGAAGGCGGGCGGGGCGGCCTGGGGAGCTATTCTCATCTCATCTCATCCTCGTACACCATGTCTGTCCCCTTCACCCCTCTCTACATCGACGGCGAGTGGCGCCCCTCGAGCACCGGCGCCACGTTTGACGTGCACAACCCGACTACGCGTGAAGTTGTCGGGACCGCCGCCGCCGCCTCCGCGGATGACTGCGCCGCCGCGGTGAAGGCCGCGGGGGAGGCGTTCAAGTCGTGGGAGAAGACGCCGCTTGGCATGCGGCGCGACATCCTGCTGAAGGCGTCGGACATCCTCGCGACGAAGAAGGAGCAGGTCTGGACGTCGTTCCGGGAGGAGACGGCAGGGACGAAGGACTGGCTATGGGTCAACTTCGAGTTCTGCATCGACCAGCTGCGCGATATGGCGGCGGCGACGCTGCTGCTGAAGGGGACCACGATGCCGTCCGCAATCCCGGGCGGACAGGCTTTCATCCAGCGGAGAGCGATCGGGCCAGTGTGAGTACCATTCGCTCGACCTGCGGAGGTCCCGTGCGCTGACTTCCTGAACAGTTTGAGTATCGTCCCATGGAATGCGCCGATGATCTTGACTTTGCGAGCGGTGGCTGTACCTATCGTGTGCGGGAACACCGTCGTTCTGAAGACCTCAGAAATCAGCCCGCGCACCCAGGCTATCATCGTGGAGACGCTAGCAGAGGTGCGTACATCACCCCGGCTTCCCAGCACTGTATGAATACTGACAGAGACGGGCGTCGAGCAGGCCGGTCTCCCCAAAGGCGTTCTGAACCTGATCAGCACGAAGAGGGAGGATGCTCCTGTGCGCACGTCGGAGATTATCGCGAGCCCTGTGATTCGTAAGATTAACGTAAATGCGAGTTGTTCTAGGTGTAGACTTGAAACTCACTTGCTCGGCCATATAGTTCACCGGCAGCGACGTCGTTGGGAGAATCATCGCCAAAGAGGCGGCCGAGTTCCTCAAGCCTTGCGTGTTCGAGCTCGGAGGGAAGGCACCGGTGGTGGTGAGTATCTATTCTGTCATTGCGAGGAATATGCATCACTGAAGCCGACATCAGGTGCTGAACGATGCGGACATCCCCCGGGCAGCGCGGGCAATCGCATCCTCCGCCCTCCTGCACTCCGGCCAGATCTGCATGTCGACCGAGCGCGTTATCGTCCAGCGCGGTGCTTCAGATGCGTTACTCGAGAATCTCACCTCGCTCTTCAAGCGCATCAGGGCCGGCGACCCCTACTTCGACAAGGCGGCGACCATCGGCGCGTTGTTCAGCCAGGGGTCTGCGGAGAACGCCATCGGCATGATTCAGGATGCGGTGAAGGATGGCGCGCGGGTGCTCGTCGGTGATCTGAACCGGGAGGGCGCGATCATGCAGCCGCATCTGCTGGTCGATGTGAAGCCCGGAATGCGGATCTGGGATCGAGAAACCTTCGCACCAGGTACGAGCCATATCCTTCGGGATGTGATGCCTGTGAGGTAGAGCTGATATTGCGCATCCAGTGGCCATCGTCGCTGTTGCAGATACGGTCGACGAGGTAGTCGACCTCGCGAACGCCTCGGACTACAGCTTGATCGCCTCGCTATGGACGAGGGACGTCTACAGGGCTTTCGACGTGGCCTCGAGGATCAACGCAAGTGAGTTGCACGAATTCTGCTTAAGTCGAATGTGAGCTGACAGCATCAGGCACCAACAACATCAACGGCCCTACCGTGCACGTGGAGTCGCATAGAGAGAACGGCGGTCTTGGGTGAGTGGACACAGTACCGTCGGTTCGCATTCGCCCTGACATGTGTATGTCCCTTGCACAGGGGAAACACTGGCTACGGCCTTTTCATGGTCGAGGACTGGACCCAGCTCAAGATGATCGTCTTGCACCCGGAGGCGGAGCCGCCATATCCTATAACTGCGGGCATGTGAATAGAACTACGACTGTACTAACTTAACTTAATCTTGATCCAATGTATACTTCTGTCATGCGTCCCGAGTAGATGAGCGAACGCAACGTCCATTGACCCCATATGTCACGTCAGCATGTATGCCTCAATGCTGCATGTTCAAGGTCAACAGCTATGCATTCCTGTTAACTTGTGAACTGACCCGCTCAATGCAATGATATAGTTGCTAGTATTCATCTTGAGAGTCAAAGTCGAGGGTAGGCAAAATCCGTCAAAAATTGCATCCTTGGAAGATGTGCAGGAACTGGGCGTCGTGTGCACACGGGATGGTGAGATGAGGTTGAGGATGATAGTCTTGTACCCGGGGTAGAACCTGGCATGATCGCGCGATGCTGTGGCATTCATGACGAGTGGATTTCCATGGGCCCAATGTAGTGAGAGGAGGTCGACTGCTGTTCCGCGGAATTACCCATTAGTCCTAATATATACAGTATCTGTAAGGGTAGAGTCAGTCACAACAGCAGCGATACAATGCGCTCTCGGGTACGGAGAAGCGTTTTGAAGACCTTGCTAGGTAATAATCAGACGCACCATACAAAATCGTTCGTCCTCCAGACCATCGCATAGTGACAGATTAGTGCGGTCATGTATCGACCCCCGGTTCGTGTGCGGACTTCGAAACGGTCTGTACGCGTTCGTACAGCTCGCGTTTCTGCAGAGATCGCTGATAGTCTTCTTCACGCTGCCGCATCTTTTCTCGCCGGCGTTCGTCATCTCTGAGCACCCCTTGGTACATGGTCTGCAACAAATCTTGAGCTCCGGATCGCGCGCGCTGCCCCAACGGTACACACGTCTCGTTCTCGCTGTTGGAGAAAGTGCACTCCCCACACGATGAGTGCAGACGCAGCGAAGGAGGCTCCCAGCGTTATTTTGGCTGCGCGCGACATGAAGACTGCCCGGCCGTCGCGGCAAGTACGCGCAGCGTTGTGCGGAAGCTGATGGTGGTGGAGAGTGGGAAGGAGGATCGTCAGAAGCGCCCATGTAGGCGGTGAGCTCATTGTCAGCCGTGCTGTGGAGAGCCACAACGCCCGAGCTCTGCGCACGACCACCACCCACATCTCCTGGGCTCACTCGTCAACACACATTCTAGACACAGCGCACGTTCCAATGACTTCACATCCTACCATCCAGGAAATACTGCAGGTGCGCGGCCAGCCCTCCTCGATCGCCCTCTCTCGCTAAGCCACCCCGCTTCCCGGCAAATCTGCAGGCCGAGTTCTCTCCTCCCCTCGACACCTCCCTCATCGCGGCCATTGTCGCTGACTATGTCTCTGAGAATGAGACCAACCGGGGCGCCGAGCTTATGCAGCTCCGCGAGGTCCTCAGCAATCTCGCGGCATCAGCGGAGAAAGAGTTGGTGGACGAAGACTCGGTCTCAGACTTCGCGCAACTCAATATCTCCCCAACCTCTATCGTCGACGATTCTTCGAGCTCTTACGACTATTCCACCACCGACTACTCGGCCTATGCGTCTACGAGTTCAGATGCCTCTGGGCAGCAGCCATTCAGCTCCGCCCTAGGCTTTCTCAAGGCCGTCTTTCCCCACATCCCATCCGAGAGGTTCAGAGACGTTCTCGCAGCCCATGGGGGTGATAGCGATGTTCTGGACATGGAGGTTATTGTAGAGGAACTACTTACAGGCGAGTACGTCCGCGAGCTCGAGGAACGTGGCCTCGATGAGGAAGAATCTGCTGCTTTGGGACTTGAAGCGCCATGGGAAGTCGTGGAGAAGAAGAAAAAGGGCATGAAGCAGAAGAAGCCGAGCAAGAAGGGCACCACCATCACTCTTGTGGACATTCGCCAGCAGCAGCACGCTCGCCCGGTACCATCCAGTTCGCAACCCGCGCCCCCGGACCCTTGGACGCAGTTGGCCTCCGTTGCCTCGCACCTCGCTACCCTGATTCCGACGCACTCCGCGTCTTTCTTCCAGTCCATATTCCATTCTCCTCAATACCCCACGCCATCGCATGCTCTTCGCGCAGCCATCGTGCAGATTGCACGGTCGTTGTCGAAGGACGATGAGGAACTCAACCCGGACGAGACACCATATCTATATGCCATGCTCGAGATCATCACCACATGGCCTAGATATGCAGACCTCAACGTAGAAGAACGCGACCGCTTGCTGGAAGACGCCTTGTTCGCTCTCCGTGCGACTGGCCGGGACCCGAACGCAGCCCTTGACGTGGTCTCTCTCCTTATCGACCTGGACTCCGACTTCTCCTCTAGGGAGTACAGCTGGGGCGTCTACCACCAGCCTGCGGCACCGACGCCCTCGCCCAAGACTACCGCCAGACTCCCGTCCGGACCTCCGCCAGTACCGCCCCCGCCCAACATAGCGCGGCGCGCGCAGGCGCTACCCAGCCCGACAAGCGAGAAGCCTCGGGTGACGCCCAACCCATGGAAGACGATCCCCGTCAAGGACAAAAACGACGGCCCACACCCCCTGGCCGGCGTAATCCGCGCATACAGCAAGCCCGATGCCGTTCCAGTGTCCCGCAAAGCACGCGGGAGCGGGAACGGGCTGGGCAAAGGCGGAAAGGGCGACGTCGGTGAGCTGGTACTGGGCAAACGCGCGTTGGCGAAGCGGCGCGCGTGGGAGCTGTCGGAGCAGAGGAGGGCGGCGCTGAGAGAGGCGAGCAAGGCGTGGCAGAAGGGCAGCTCGAAGAACCATGGAGGCGAGGTCGCGTTCTACTTCGCAGAGAGAGTGAGTCCATTGCCCGTAAAAGTACCCATGCCGAGACTAATGAGATCCCTTGGCATAGGCTCGTGAGTTGCAACAGCAACAGCAGAAAGAGCAGCTAGACAATGCGCGTGAGATGGTTCTGCGCACACGGTAGGTCATTCCTTGTTACCCGGTGAGCAAAGGTCTCATCAGATGTTCTGCAGCACGACACACCCGAACAGCGAGGTCATCGACTTGCACGGTACTACCGTTTCCGAAGCAATCTCAATAGTGCGGGAGTACTTGGTTGAGCACGGGGCGACATACGGTAAGCTTACAACTTAAATTTCGACATCTGCATTGGCTTAATATGCTCGTGTCCTAGCGAAAGCCCTCAAAGTCATCACCGGCCGTGGGAACCACTCGCGCAACGGCGTGGGTGTACTAGGACCGGCGGTGAGAAATGCCCTCATTTCGGACGGCTGGGTCGTAGACACCTGCGACGGCGGTCTCGTCATCCGCGGACGCTCGCGGTGACATCCATGTCTCGTGAGTGCCTCCCTCCCATGTTTTGGCGCGTGATATGGACTTCCGGGCTGACGCGACGCCGTGAGCAGGATACGCCATCGACGTACGCGTCGCTAGATGACACATTCAGAGTACATTAGGTTTGTGTGTATTCTACGTGTATCCTCCATAATTCCTGACTGTATCGAATAGTCCGGTGCTCATGGCATTCTACGTACATACATGTTTTGAGTAGATTTGTATCGTTGGCGGATGTACAACCCTCCCTTTCTTATTCTGATATTACCCTTCGCTTTGGACCTCCCGGTGTAGCGCACGCTGCGAGTAGTAACGATTTGCATGAAGTGAAATCTGCACAAGGTTGACCTTACTCAAACTGCAGCCGTTTTACAGTTTTCTGCAGTCTCCACCCCATCGGACTCGGCGCGAGGGCAGAGCCGGCGGCACCCACAATTGAATAAGCGCGGGCCCCGGTCAAATTGCCGTCCCCGCCGCGATGCCCGCACGCCGAGACCCGCACGCCTGCACCCCCCACCCGGTGACGCCAATCTGCAACAGACTGACTCACGAGGCTCGTCCGTGAGCGGAGTCTGGAATCGCGCGTATTCGCATACAAGATGGTCCGACGCGCAAAACCACGCTTTTGCTGGCTTTTCCTCGTCCCTCCGAGTCGATCGACCATTCCGCCGCCGGCAAAACGGTGGCCGCCCGAAGTTGTGTAGCTACGGTGCGTCACAGTGATTGTTCCTACGTCGGCTTGGTAGTGATACAATCTTGTGCGGTGGGTCCAGGATTGAGTGGTTGCCGCGTCAATAGTGGTCGTGTGAGCGATGCCAGCCAATCACGCAGCAGAAAACGCGCTCGGAGTGATCGGTACGTCTCCTCCCTGCTATCAGTACTGCCGCTAGTGTCACTGTAGGAGGCAAAGTCACTCACTCATCGTTGACTCCTCATAGGTACCATTTGTTGGACTGTCCAACTACTTCCGCAGATATGGTACAGCTACCGAACGAAGTCGACGGAAGGGCTGTCGGAATGGCTAATGTACGACTCTCGATGCGTCCCCTCCGCGCACGCTGACCGTCTCCACTACAGGCTCACATGGGGCATCGCAGGGACGTTCCTGGGGACGTACTCGGTAGTTCAGAATCTGAACATCCCTCTGATCCTGCAGCCGCAGCTATTCGGCGTCCTCTCGTTCGTTTCCTGGGCGCAGGTGCGTGACTGTCCAGGCCCGAAGTCATCGCAACGGAAGCAGACCGGGTTAATATATCCAACAGTGCCAATACTATGGTCGCAAGCGGTCGAAGGCCACGGCCATCGCAATGTACGTCGCCGCTGTGGCGATATTCGCGGGATTTGAGGTCGGGATGATATTCGCCATCTTTGTACGTGCTCACAGCTCCTCTTCGACCGTCGTCGCTGATTCCCGCCTTAGCCGTCGTACAGGGCAGGAAATATGGCATCTGTTCAATTTTTCGGTATATTCAGCACTATTCTCATCTCCGGGGCCCTCCTGTGCGTCTTCCCCTTTGGCACTTTCTCCAAGGCCCTTTTCTCATATCGACCGCTAGCCCGCAGTACTACGAGATCTACAAGCATAAGGAGGTCATCGGCATATCGCTCACGTTCATGAGCGTCGATCTTATGGGTGGCGTTTTCAACGACCTCTCACTCGCGTTCAAGGATGAATTCGATATCGTCGCAGGTGTCACGTACTCCCTTGTGGTGGTGCGCGATTCTCCTTTCGCTTCCATATGCGACTTCAACTAAATGCGCGGCGCAGCTCCTCGACGGGATTGTTATCCTGTGCGCGCTCATCCTCAACCCGTTGGCACGACGTCGGCGCAAGAAACTTGCTGCCGCGGAGGGCGCTGGTGCTGAGGCCCTAGAGCCCTCTGCAGGCCTATCTGAAATGGAAATCCCGCCTAGCGAAAAGCCTGCAGAAGGCTCCCCTTCAGCAGCCGAGGCGTCCGACGTTGTTCACGACAAAGAAAAGAGCGCAGAAGTCCGTTGTGGGGAAGTCTAGACTGGGTTGTAGGGAATAGAGACAGGGGAGGCGTGAGCTGGGTCTCTCACACCGCACTGCTGAGCATGTATGTCCTGGAAGAACAACTACCATCACGATTTATATGATGCACATGTCATCGCCGTGCGTATGCGTGTTGGTGCTCGGTGAGGTTTCGTATCAACCCATTACTAGACCTGCCTAATTCGGATTACACTATTGCTGCGGGTTGGCGCTTCCTGACGTTCCCTCTCGTCTGACGTTCATTCTCGCAGAATCTCGCTCTTCACTCTCACCAGCTGGCGACGGATCCATACCGTCAAATGGGACCTCCTCCTGAGTCTCACGTACTACCCACTGCAGGAGACAAGAGCTCGAGCGATTCCCTTGCTCGTCTGCGCTTCTCAGACTTCGGGCCAGTCATACCGAAAAGTAGATCGTCCTCCCCACTCACTCTCATTCCTCTGCCTAGGAGAGATAAATCGAAGAGGCGAAGATTCGAGATGATGTTCTACAAGAGAGGATGTAGCGCTCTCAACGTAGTACAGTCAGCACCCGGCACCGTATGCAAGGATGCATAGAAGGACTGATGTGGTATCAACCAGCAACGCACGTGTGTTAGTGCGCTTCGCCCAGGAGGTACATCGGGCTAGACTGAGTGCCTCCGAACTGTCGCGCCGGAGCCTAAGTCTGTATGTCATGGTCCATTTCAGCCACATGCTCCATCGCTCACTCGGTTATTTTCAGCACAGCCGTCCTCGTTTGAAGCATGACTTGAAATCTGAGAAGGAGCTTATTCCTGCGTTTCCTAGCGACGTCTCAAAGCTAGAGATTGTGCATTGTTACTGAGTACGTGCGGCATATAGAGCATGCGTTCAGATGATGCTGATACAGACGCTATCCAGGTCTCATGCCATGTTGGGGGCGCTGCGCCCTACCGGTTCCGCAGCTTCCCCTCTTACGTCTGGGCGACGGCGGCGGTATAAGTACACGCCGTCTAATCCTAGACGCCATTGCCTCCGCGCCCTTCGGCCGTTATTATTGGCCTTCTGCATCTCAAGGCTCTGCATCGTACGCTATGACCCACGTGCCACCCATTCCTTGAAGATAGGCTCGCATGAGGCGCCGTTTGGCGCACATGCGCCTCGCCCGTCATGACATAGCATGGCGTCCCATCGAGCGCCAGGCTTTTGCGAAGGCAAAGGCGCACACCCTAGCGGCGATTACGCTCTTCATCCATCAAGCCCGTCCTTCGGACCTCTTCCTGATATAAAGCTGTAGGTGACCTCGCCAACCATACCCGCATCCCCGCCTCTAGCGTTCTGGAAGCCCAGAGTGAAAATCTCCGAGTCCGGCCTTGCCTATCTCTACGAAGACTCTACCCGGAGTACAAGACCATGGCTTTCATCAAGACGCTATTCCTCGTAGCCTTTGTGGGTTACACATTCGCCTTGCACAACGGCCCTGCTCAGGTTGTACAAGCTGCGGACATGCTCTCCACAATGGGCTCCCAGGCCGCGTGCTCGATCGATGGTCCCGCATCGTGCCACAACAGTACCCCAATTGCAGACCTCTGCTGTTTTGAAGCGCCTGGAGTACGTCATGTATCACCGATGTCATACAAAGCGCCATCCTCACCAGCGTTCGCGATAGGGGTTACTCATGCAGACGCAGTTCTGGGACGCTCAACCGGCGCTGGGCTCGCCGGACAGTTGGACCATTCACGGCCTTTGGCCGAATAAGTGAGCCTTGCCGCTTGCATCGACTGAATGATTCTCGACTAAGCTTCGCTGCATCGCAGTTGCGACGGGACCTTTGCGGAGAACTGCGACCCCTCTCGGGCGTATACTGACATTGGCGACGTATGCCATGCGTTCTCTTACCACCTGAATTGGCCGTATTGACTGGGCGAAATCACGCAGCTCCTAGCAGAGCAAGGTGCCGAGGACACGTTGGCGTTTATGCAGAAGGTGAGAATATCGTCGTCATGAAGCGTTGTAGGGTGTGCACTTAGCCTGTACTTGGCAGTACTGGGTCGAATTCAACAACCAAGATGAAGAATTCTGGGAGGTAGGTAGTACCGTTGTGCCCAAATACTGACAAGTATCTCCGTCTCCGATTTTGCGTTCTGAGCAACTATGCAGCACGAATGGAAAACCCATGGCACTTGCTACTCGACCTTGAACCCATCGTGCTTACCTGAGGGAAGCCCAAGGGGCGCCGAGGTACGCACCGTGCGATCAGGGTACGCAACGGACCACATGCTAATATGCACGCGTACGTAGGCAGTTGCGTTCTTCGAAGCCGTTGTGAAGCTATTCAAGGTGGGACGATAGCCAACACACGTCAACACGGATCCTGATTTATGCTCATCTCAGAGTCTCCCTACCTACGACTTCCTTGCCGATGCGGGCATCACTCCCACTACCGACAAGACATTCACCCTTACGGCGCTCACGAACGCACTCAGGTCCGCTACCGGTGTCACGCCCGCGCTGAATTGCGAAGGCGGTAAGCTGAGCGCGATCGAGTGGTACTTCAACCTGAAGGGTTCTGTGATCGACGGCGAGTTTGTTCCCATTGGTGCGTCCTGCTAAGTATTGTGTAGCATAGATAATTTACGTTTTCCAGATGCTATCTCGAGGGGTTCGTGTCGCCAGAGCGGCATTCAATATCTACCCAAGTCTCGCAGTCCTATCACTACTACTTCGGTAAGAAGACAGCACGACTCTTTTCGTACTATACTGACAATATCGGTGTGCACAGGCCCACCCTTCTCCTACCGCTGTGAGTATGCTCCTTGAAGAGAGCTTTGCATACATATCCTCACCCACTGTGATCCAAGGGACCCGGCCGCCTACCAAGCAAGGGGACGATCCATTCCAGCCTGACTGGCGGGCTCCTCTCCGGGGGAACATGGTCCATGCAATCACCCGCGACATATCACTTCTCGGGGACGATACGCGGATTTACCATGTCAACGTCCAAGGGCGACTGCAGTATAGCTGGCGGCGAGCTCATCTGCGGAAGTGATGCTAGAGCGTCGTCTTTCTCCGCCGTGAGTATATTCCTGGTGGAGATGTACCCGGGCCGTTCTGACCTTCCGCGTCCGTAGGTGTCTTCTGGTGGGGAACTGCTACTTTCGCTGTCGGGTTCTACCACATTCTCCAGCAACGGCGTCCCAAGCGGTTCCGCACAAGAGCGGGTGTTCTCAGGCGGCGAACGCAGCGTGCAGTACACGCTAACTATTGTTTCATAATCGATGAATAGCGTTTCATAGAGTACAGGTCCGGCCCGCATTCTGACGTTGGGGCTTCGGGGTTTGAACTACGATTTGGTATCAGCAGTGAGCAAGCTCTGTGTCTCCGTCTCGTTGCCATCCTGACTGGAAACTATAGGTAAGCGGCATCTATTCCATGACTTCGTGGATGGACCCACCGGTACTGCTACCCCCGGACTCACGTACGTACGTGACATTACGACAGCCACGTCAGTCGGACCATAATACGCGCCCAATGAGAACGACATTGCCTGAGCAGATATCCGTTATTGCGCCCAGCGTCGAGTTTCTACATCTTGCTTGCACTAAGGTTGCAACCGTGACGTTAGTAGCGGTAGGATTGCCTGGATGGAATCCGCCATTTACGGAGGATTGAGCACGTCCAGATACTGTACAAAGTTGGATGGCAGCCGGTGTCAACTTCTGGAGACGCGGATCAGCTAGGGCGTCCTGCTGCTCGCGCCCAAGCCCTATTTCAATACAGTGTTCCCGCCCCGTAAGCTGACGAACACTTTCAGCGTTCCGAGCACCAAGGCAGCCTCGCGACGTGCGACCTCCAGGATCCCTCCTAATCGCAAGCACCAACCGCGATTCATGGACGACATAGCACAAGCCCCCAATGGCCGCCCTGCGCAGGTCGAGGACGATGCGAGCGATCATGTACTCTTCGGCGCCAGAGACCTACTAGAGGTGTTAGAGAGCGTCATTGTTGCCGCACGGTTGCAAGAAAGGCCCCAGGACGTCGAGGCCGTCAAGGGATGGATACATGTCCATCTGAACACCGAGGACAATCAACACGTCCTCTCGTTGCGGCATTGGCGGCGAGAGGCTGCGAACCTACAAGACGAGCTGTCAAGAAGCCTCGCGTGCCTCACCCTGGGCGTCGCCCTCTTCCTTCAGGAGAGTCGAGATACCGAAGTTTCCCACTCCGTTCCGTCAGCCACCATCTCTCTCTTCTGGGATCTCATCCGCAACGCCTTCATCGAAGAGTCCCTCGTCATAGCGCCCGAGCGCACGGTTCACGGGAGCCTCGTCGCCCCACTCTACAGCCGCCTCGACCGGGAAAGGCGCGTCAAGGAACTTGTCCGCCTTGATGTATGGCTGGCAGACGGGAAGCGTGATAAGGGAGAGATAACCACGCACTATCAGCGAGCTAGGGAGTGCCGATGGGTGTTGGCAGGCGAGGGGAAGGAGCATGCGTTTGAGGCTCACGAAGTTGACGGATCTGCCGCCGCAGCCGCGACGGAGCTCACACGAGCGACCCAGACGGCGTTCGTTCCTGCAGATGCGGAGGGCAAAGAGGGCGTCCAGGAGGTACTCGCGGAGACGTACACGCGGGACATGGCATATCGTGTCTCCGCAAACACGTACCGCCACACAGAGGTTGATCCCGAGGAGATCTACGCGACCCTGGTCTACCTCGACGCCCCAAATGTCCCCGCTACGAACGACTCGGACCACGAACTTGGCCGTCTTGACGGCGAGGAGGCTGAGGACCCGCGCCGCCCTGGAGACATTTCCGCCGGAGGACTGGTAGATCTCGTCGACACCCTACGCCGGTACGACGACTTCTTGCACGAGGGACGACGTCGTTCCGGTCAGGCCGAATGGGAGCCGGCTCAACGAGCCATCCGAAACGCGATAGACGTATGCAGCTCGCCGACCAGTCCCCTCGCGAATGAACGGCGGTACTTCTCCATCGCTGTCGCCGAGCTGGGCTACATCAGCCGACGGTTCGGACACTACGACCGCGCCCGAAGTATCCTCGAGGGGCTGCTGTCCGACATGGCGAAGTCCGGCGCGCGGCCTAGCGTGCTGCAGGCCGAGATCAACGGGGAGCTCGGCGTTATATGTATCTTCTTAGGCTTGCTGGACGAGGCGAAGAGTGCGCTCGAGGCACAGCACACCATCGCGAGGGAGTTGGGATGGGAGCGCGGCATGTGCCGCGCTATCGGGAACCTTGGGATGGTTAACCTCCGCCTCTCGCAGATTTCAAAGGACGAAGGCTTGTTGGACGAGGCCACGCGACAGCTCCAGGACAGGGTCGAGCAGGCGAAGCGCCTGAAGGAGACGGCCGCAGGCGGAAAGGCTCCCGATTGGAACAAGCTGAACGCCTGGGAGTGCATTGGGCTCGCCCGGCTGTCGTTGTGCCACTCCGCGCGGGAGAGCGTCCGGGAGGCCATTGAGGCGGCCCGAGAATCCCTCCAGTGCAGTTTCGCCTCCGGAGATCCGACGGTGGTGGCCATGTCCCGCTTCTTCTACGGCCGGGCTTTGATGCTTGACGGGCGACGAAACGAGGCTCTCACGGAGTTCAACCCAGCCGAGGCATGCACACCGGCGATTGCGCTATGCAAAGAGCCGTGCGAGGAATACCGCGACTACCTCAGCGAGCTGGTTGCGGAGCCTGGGGTGCACTTCGACGTGGTTGACGAGCAGGGGTACAGCGCATTGGACTATGCTGTCTTCAGCGGCGATCACGAGGCGGAGCGTCTCGTCATCCAGGGCCTCCAGCGCACGCTTCCGGAAAGGCTGGTAGAGCAGCATCGGACCGAGGCCTATCTTCGCAAGGGTTACCGCGAGCTCTTCCAAGAAGCGTTGCGGCCGATTCTGCTCGAGAACAGAGGTCACGATGCACTTCGACAACTGCGAGTAGCGTACGCCGATGCACTGGCGGCGGATGACTCGAAGGCGGCGCTGTTCGACCGCCTCAAATTTCTACGGTACAGGGACTTCGTGGCGTTTGACAGACTGCCCATGTCGACCGAGGGGCTGACGCAGGTGTTTGACACGAAGAAGGAGGGAGAGGGCGGAGAAGCCAACTTCATCGTCTTCTTCTCGTACACCTGGTGCTTCAACGTGGAGGCGGGAGTACCGTCGCCAGACGACAAGGAGCGCACGCGGTACCGCCGCATGCTCGGAGCGATCAAGGCCTTCCTGGAGCTGCACCCCAGCATCGATCCTGACAAGCTCGGCATCTGGCTGGTAACTCTTGCAGGTCCAAAAGTGTCCCATGCACCGACTGACGAGCATGACATCAGGACTACGCATGCGTCGACCAGACGTCGCCCGCCGCGGGGGTCAACGCGCTCCCGCTGAACCTGGCGCAGTGCAACGCGGTCATCAGCCTCGTCGACGACCGGTACTACTCACGGGCGTGGTGCTCGGTGGAGGTGTTGATCGTCCAGACGCTGCGGAAGGCGTGGGGGATGCATTCGTGGTACATCTGCGACATGCAAGGGACGATCAGCGAAGGGCCGCAGGACTTGGAGATCGAGATGAAGGGGAAGAAGTTGACTTACGAAGAGGAGCGGGCGAAATTGGTGTTTCTGGAGAGGCAGAGCAAGCTACTAGGATAGATGTTGGCGTGGTTTCTTGCATTCAAGGGCGCCTATGTCTGTGCGTGTAGTGTTAGCGAAGCTGTAGGATATCGAACCTCAAGGGGAGTGGGGAACCGGTGTGTAGTCCAATTGACGCCAGCGCAAGAGAGCAGAAAACCAGCCGGAGACCCTGACATTATATCTGTACGAGCGAATAACAATAACAGATAGCGATACAAACTCGACAGCACCTCGACATTCGACATTCGACCTCAACCCGTGTAGGGACCACAGTCCAGATTTCAGCGTCACGACGACACCCCGACCTGCACCCACTTCCACTGCTGCGCCTCGAGCTTCCAGCCCCTGCGCATCCCGTTCACGGCCTCGCTGCTCAGCACGTGGATGCCGTCCGCGAGGAACTCGAAGTTCTCCTCGCCGAGGTTGCGGTGCAGGATCTGGATCGGCCCGTTCGCGTCGTCCGCCGCCTCCGTCGACTCGTCGCTCGCTTTGGACGGTGCCGGGGTGTGCTCCTTCGATGTGCCGTTCGCGGGCGCGTCTCCGGGCGCGTCTGAGGACAGTGCGAGGGATGCGTCCTTGTCGGTCGCGGTCGGCTGAGCGGCGGGAGCGTCCGAAGCCGGCTGCGCGCCGTTCAGATGTGGGGCATCGGGCTTGTCCGAGGCAGCCCCTTCGTCCCGCTTCGGGTCCTGCAACTTCGACCTCGGGAGCTTCCCCGCCGTACCACCAGCATGCGTCAGCACAGCAATCACGTAGCGGCGACCACCACCTCCACTCCCTCCATCGCTCCCGTCCGCAGCGTTCTCCTTGTCGCTCTCGCCGTCCCCGGCTGGGATCTGCCCGCGCTGGGAGATGAGGAAGCTCTCCCACATCGTCTCGACGACGACCGCGCGTTGCTCGGAGAGCCCGTCGTCGCTGCTCGCGTCCGCCGCGAGCTCCGCCGACGCGTCCTCTGGGTTCGTGCCGAGTTTCCTGCGCTTGGCCGGACGAGACTCGGCGGCGGACTGGGGGAACAGGACTTCGCGCAGAGCGTCCGGGTGGTACTTGAAGCTACGCCCACGCGTCAGCCACAATGACGCGGTGATAGAAACACACGAGCGACTCACCCAATCTCCGGCCAACTGGAATCGGTGCCAAAGACCATGACGCGCGTCGCGCTCAGCTCGTCGTCCGCGCGGTCCAGACGCAGCTGCAGCGCGCTCTCGGACACGTCCGTGAAGGACGGCGCGTGCAGCCGCCGTCGCTTGCGGCCCGAGCGCGGCGCACAGCCCAGAGCGCAGCGCCGCTCGGTGTACTCCAGCAGTCGCTGCGAGCGGTTCCGGAGCCCGAACGAGTGCGCGGTGCCCGACTGTGTATTGTAAAAAGCCGATGTTAGCATCGGACGGAGGAGGATAGAGGGAAGGCGGACGTACAGCTACCCACTCAGCATTGAGGATCTCGACGCCCGAGCCGTCGTGCCCGTTGCCCCACCCGGCGCTCAGTAGCGAGCTCCCGTCGTCGTCGGGACCTACGTCTTCGCTGTCCAACTCGACGTCCTTCTTGCGCAACGGCTGGCCAAGGCCGCCGATGTACCGCGCCTCCCTCGTGAGGCGCACCTCCAAGCGCAGGTCCTTCCCCTCTCTCCGCGCACGGCGCGCAACGATCCATGAGACCCATCCTGCATGCAACGCACACAGGAAGAGGTCCGAATCGTCCGTGTACACACGGCGGCCGTCCCTGATCTCTTGCGGTTCTGGCCGGCCATACCCTGGGTGGCCGCCGCTGAACTGTTGTACAAGTTGACGTTGGGCGCCGGTGAGGGCGGGGACGGCAGGTATAAGGCCTCCGCCCCAAATGCGGGGCCGGACGGGAGGAGTGAGCGGGATGAAACGCGTTGGGATGTAGAGCGTTGCGCGTATCTCGACGGGGTCCGACGGCGCGCCGGTCTCGGCGACGGGGCCCGGGAAGTCGAGGAAGGGGAAGGGCGTGCGCGGGTACACGAACGTTCCGAGGTGTCGTATCGGTGGGTCGGGCGTCGGCGGGGGCGTGGCGGAGCGAGGGAACACGAACGACGTCGCGACGGGTGGCGCGGAGCCGGGGAGGTAGGGTAGTGGCGACGGGCGGCGGGGAGGGTACCCGAGCGGTCCTCCTGGGCCATACATCTCCCCAGGGTGCTGGCGGAAATGAGGCCCGGGTCCCATCTGGTGTGTATGCTGGGGAGGGTGTCCAATGAGATGTGGCGGGGGCTGGTGTTGCGGCCCCGGGCCCGCGGACGGGCCAGCGTTCTTGGACGAGCCCTGTCGGAACTGGGGATCACGTTCCATGGCGAACTGCGGAGGCATGTCTCCGGGACCAGGAAGGTGAGCCAGCCCTTGGGGAGCGATAGGCCCTTGCTTGCTCGACGATCTCGCATGACCTTGAGGCTGAGGACTGGGGTAGGCTTGACTCGGCGGCGGGTACCCCAGATGGTGGTGTGGATGAGGATGTGGGTGATGCGGCGGGCCCTGCGCCGATCCTTGGCTCTCGCGAGCACGAGCACGCATCGCCTCGATCTCCTGCCTTTCCCGCTGCACCCGCTCGCGCTCCATGATTTCGTACTGCGCCTCCTTCGCCATCGCCAGCTGCTGTTCATGCATGCGGAACTCGTGCTCGCGTGCCTTCTCGCGCTCCTTCTCGCGCATCTCCATCTCCGCCTTCTCGCGCTCCTTTTCCCGCTGGCTGGCACTCACTCGGGACTTGCGTTCCTCCCTCTGCATCGCCTTCGCACGCTCCTTCTCCTCCCGGTCCTTCGCAGTCGCCCGCGACTTGGTGGTGCGCGCAGGAGCGCGCTCGACCTTCTCCGGCTCCCATTCGATCTCCGGCACCCGCATGTCCTCGTACGGCGGCCTCCTCTCCACCGACCGTTCGTGCTCCCGAATCATCCGCCCATCTTCGGTCGGGGGGCCTCTCGGTGGCACGAACCGCGACCAGACATCGACGCCCGGTGGCGGGCCCATCGTCTGCATCGGCGGTTGGGGTGGTGGTTGGCCGCGCATATTCGGGTGGCCGAGGGCGTGCGCCTGCATTTGCTGGGACTTGTTCCACTCACGTTCGTGGTCTTCGCGCTCGACAGCGCTGAGCCCCATCATCTCGTGGGCGTGCCGCCTGAAGTCCTCCTGCTCCCGCTGGCTCTGGCTCTCCCGCTCCCTCTCCCGCTGGACCTCCCTCGCCCGCTGCTGCTCCTCGCGATCCCGTTGCGCGTGCCGCTCCATCCGCTCGCGTTCCAGCCGCTGCCGTTCCCTCTCCCGGTCCCGGTCTCGTTCTCGCTGATCGCGTTCGCGGCGGGCCAAGCTCGGCGACTCCTGCATGCTGGCGCCACTCCCTCGCCTGTCCCGCTCGCGGTCTACGATTCTCTCCATACCTCTGTCGCGTTCGCGGTCCTTCGGAAGAGCACTGGGATGGAGTCCGGGGCCTACGAGTGACATGCCGTCCTGGGAACGACCGGGCCCCATGGCGCTCGGTGCGATTGATGCTAGCGAGGCCCCCGGAGGCACCCCAGGGCCAGAGGCGCTAGAGTGTGGTCCCCGGGGTCGGCCGCCCATGCCCGGCCCGGAATCCCGCTCTCGCTCGCGGATGTCGCGCTCGTCGAACGGCGTCGGGCGTTGGAGACTCGCCATCACCGGGGACGCGGTGTTGCTCGGCCTGTGGTCAAACGCGCCGCCTGGTCCCATAGGCCCTGTACTGCTTGTACTGCTGCCGCGGACCCGGTGCCGCTCTTGATGGGAGTGCGAGCTGTTGCTGTGACTGTGCATGATCTGGTGGGAATGCTGGGGCGGAGGGGGCCCTTGATTTTGGTGGCCGATACCGTACATCGGAGACGGCTCTCCCAGGCGCAAACTCATGGGGACAGATGGACCAGGCGGACCATGGGGCCCTGGAGGCGCGTGCATAGGGTGTCCGCTGGGTGGGATGCCCGGACCCACTTGTGTAGGGAAGAGGGGGATGCTCCCAGGACCAGGGCCGTGTATGTGGTGGCTGGGAGGCGAGGACGAGTGCAGCAAGGAACGTCCGGGGGGCGGGGGCATGTAGCCAGACGATGGCGTGCTGGGGATGGTGTGCGCATGATGGTGGTGATGGTGATGGTGCGAGTGGGACTTTGGGGGAACAGAGCCTGAGTTTCGGTGCTCGACAACATACGGTTGTGCTTGTACGGGCTGGCTCGATTGACCTGGAGGATCGGACATGAGCACAGAACTGCATACGGCTGCGGCGCAGACGGTTCAGGACGACGACGCATACGCCAGAAGCCTAGAAGACGTCAGGCATGTGATCATGGCGTCCGAAGAGCCGAGACCGAAGTAGTCTAAAGTAGGTCGAAGCCCGCCAGCCAACACGCGATCTCCTGCACTTCGGCACAGGCAGTGCCAAACAATCGCCCCGGACCGCGCCGGCAGACAGCCATAGGACGATCCTCGGTGACGGCGCTATGACGAAGGGGAACATACAGGGGCGGGAAGAGGCACGCGCATGCACACGGAGGACGGGTTGATATACGGAGGCTTTATGAGCGCCTCTATGCCCGCAATCAACCTGCGAACGGACGCGACATCAAACGTCTTTGTCCGCACGGAAGCGGGGCTAGCAGCGCCTGTGTCCGGTTCCTGTGCGCCAAGACCCCTCTGAGTGCGCAAGCCGACATCCGAGGAGCACCCTGCCTCGTCATCGCACGCGCATACGGAAGATGCCCTCCGTATTGAAGAACAAGACACGAAAGTGAAACCGAAAAAGAACGACGCTCACCAGGCGGACCCAAGCGATCATGCGGGTGTGGGTGCCCCTCCGGATTCCCTCGCCTCCCCTGCTGATGACTCAACTCATATGGCTCCGCGGGGTACAGGGATGCCGGCGGTGGCAGGTGGTGCAGGCGCTGCTGCAGCTGGCCGGGGTAGTCGGACGAGGGCGGGTACGGCTGGTGACGCGGGGGTGAGGGCGGGCGGGCCGCGTACTGCGGTGGTGGAGATCGGCGATAGGACAGCTGCGGGGGCTGCTGGGCGTGGTGGGGAACGTCGAGTGGTGGTCGGTCGCGTTCTCGGTCGCGGTCGCGCTGGCGCCTGCGGGGGTCGTCGTCGGGGTGACTGGGGTTGACGAGGGCGGCGACGTTCATGGTGGGAGGAGGGGGAAGTGGGGGAAGGGAAGAGGGCGAAGGTGAGAAATTGGCAGTCGTCCATTGAAAACGCGGTCGCTGATCACAGGGGTAATCGAGATCGTTATCTCGCAACACCTATTACCTCATATGTCTCTCTTCCCTCTCTCCTCCGCCTCCTCGACGCCCTGTCTTCTCGCAGTACCGCTTGATTCTGAACACCTCTTTGCTGGCGAGGCCACGCTCTGTGCCAGTACCTGCTCGAGCAGCAGCGCAGCCAGCGCACGCAGCACCCCGACCTCGAGGCATCTGCGTCCGGGGGAGACCCGGGCGGAAGGATGCAGTGCCACGCGACAGCTGCAGACTTCGATCATTGCGCCGGGATCTGAGATTCTCGCCTCCGGATTTAGCCGCCTGCCTTCCCCCGTCCTGCGCCACAGCGCCTCTCGACATGCTCATGCCCTTACCCGATCTGCCACACCCTGACAACAGGCCGCCTCTCCTCCAGCAGCGCTGGCTGCATACTTTGCAGAGAATCATATCAGGCGATACAGCATTGAATGTATTGGTGTGCGCTTTTTTGGAATACGGCCAAGGGATGGCTTCCAGATATCCGGTTCATTTCCCCCGAACACGAACATGAGCACAAGACCGTCTCGCGAATCCCCACGATCCAGGCTCGGGGCTGTGCATCATCATACGAAGAACCGCAGCGGTTGGGGTTGGACCATACATGCGTTGATTTTGCGGTCAACCCACGGTGAAGGAAGAACGCACGAATTGAAGTTGAAGTAACAGCGAGCGTACATCTTCGGACAATATATACACGTTTGTGTAGCCGTGGAACGGCATCTACCACTGTAACACTGGCGTCGAACATACACACCTGAGCACCACAGAAAACCGTCACAACACACAGCGACTCCCCGCGCTCCGTTAAACCGTGTGCTCGAAGGTTGATTCTCGACTGGGTGTTATGAACGCCGTCCGATCGATCGAGCCTGTTGCCACCACCCCCGACCTTCAGAAACACGAGCTCGCGGGAAAGTCGCTCCAAGCTTGAATCTTGCCTCTTCTGGGTGCGCACATACTTGCACATCGCGCCCGATGAGTCGACAAGAAAGCACTGCAGAAAAGGTACGATGCCAGAAGCCAAGACATGCCGACGAGCGGTCTCGAGACTCCAGCGGAGCATGCGGACTCCGAGGACGACGACGCGACGGGGGTCGCCACGCGAGCCGCGAGCCGCGACTCGCGAGTCCAGGCGGCGCGGTGGTGATGGTCAGGAACAAGGCGGGAGAGACACGGAAGCGCCCCCGCAATCCCGCATTTCGATCGTGGCGCCGTCAGCGCGCGCCGATTCATCGGGCTGCCTCGACACACGCAAGCGCCCCCTCACCTTCTCCGTCTCGCAGCTGATCATTCATGGGAGGGCACACGCAGTCGAGTGCAGACACACAGCACCGGTCCATTCTGATAACCGTCAAGAATGCGAACGCGTGTACTAGATAGCGTACCATACGATAGCGTCGACACAACACCCCCAGTAACACTCCGCGTAAATACTGGCGTCGAGGGGACATGGCCCCCACCTGCCGCCGTCTCACTGTCCACTGTCCACCGCCCCAAACGATTACATCCTCCCTCCCACGACGCTCAGACAATTGCCTTTGCAGGCATTGTCATGTCCCGGATTCTATAGTTCACTCGCTGGGAATGTGGGCATTGATCTCCTCCAGGAGCTCCTCGGCGATCTTCGCGCTAGAAACCTACGAACCCGTGAGCCATGTCAGCCACAGCACATATTATAAAGCCGTCCACCGCAACGTACCCTGAGGTTGTAATGGGTGGTCTGGGTAGCCTCGATAACGCTGAAGCGGATGTATCTCGGGTCCTGCGCCAGGAAACACCGCATGCCCTTGAACAGCGTCGCATTGAGCAGTACCGTGTACACCGCTTCCTTGCGCATGACTGCAAGAGAGGTCAGCTCAGGTAGACAGTCGAAAAGGAGAGACTCACCGAGACGCGCTCCACCGCCGTCTTCTCGCCGCACGTTGAGCCGGAGCTGGCCCGTGCCCTTCTCCTTCCACTGGTTCTGCGGGCTCAGCGCGAAGAGCTTCCCGCGGACCTGGTACACCGTGTCCTCCTCCTCCTCACCGGTATGTGCTGCACAGCAGGTGAGCGATCATGACAGGGGAACTCAGGGAAACTATGACGTACTCTCTTGCTCAGTGAGGTTCAGCTTCTTCTCCTCGTCGCTCGCCTCATCCGAGTCCTTGTCCTTCGCCTCCCGTAGACGGTCGCCGAAGCTGACCCCGCTGTCCTTCTCACTGTCTTCGTCCTTCCCCGCATCCAGGACACTGCTCTCCGGCGCCAACACGCTAGCAGTCGAGCTCTCCCCAAGAGCAGGCGTGCTTGACCCCGACCTGCGCTTCGAGGACGCAGCCCCAAAGCCGTACGCGCCGCCCGTAGCATATGCCGAGAACGCGTTCGTCGCACGCGCAGGCGTCCCGTGGCGGGACGGCGAGCGGCTCCGCCCGAGCACGCTCGAGCTGCCCGAAGGCGGCGGCGGCGATTTCGGCCGCTTCGCGGCGCTGGCAAACGGCGAAGTCGCTGACGCGAACGCCTCGAAGCCCGTACGCTTCTGCGGCGAAGTCGAAGTCGACGACGACGCAGCCGAATCGGTGTCCTTGACGGCTGCTGAGAACGGAGAAGCACTGGATGATGCGAACGGCGACGTGCGCTGCGTCGCAGCGGCGGATGCCCATGGAGATGACGATGATGGTTTCGAGCCGAAGACGTTGGGTCCGTTGACGGATGCGAAAGGAGAGCTTGTGGACGCGTAGGCCATGAAGCCGCCCTGGTCCCCGATTCCCATTTAGTGCACGGTTGTTCGGGGGTAGCTATGGACTCACGAATTTCGAAGTAGACGAAGAGGCAGCCGTTGGTGCCGTTTTGGCTTCCTTCTTCTCGCCCTCCTCTGGTGGCGGGGTTGGACGTTTCTTCTCCCGAGTGTTTGGGTCTGCCTCGGGGTCGTCCCGGAGACGCTTTGTCGCGGTAACGGGTGGGGTCCCACTCCGGCTGGGAACTTTCTCGCCTGGAAGGAGGCGCTCGCTCACAGTCCTATCGCCAAGCTTGCGCTTCAGGCCCTTCTCCTGGTCCGAGTCGGAGTCGCGCCGCTGGTGAGGCAGATGAGTCGGCACAGAGTGCACCTCTGGGGGTGTGACCGACGTGGATTGGGAACCAGACGCCTGTGCCGTTGACGGCTCGGGCGCGCCTGGAACCTGTGAACCTGCAGGAAACTCAGCACCCGCGGCTGCTCCGGAATCCTCGTCGTCGCCGGCGGTATCGTTGAGGATTGGAGGATTTTCGCCCTGGAGGAGCGGCGGTACCTGGGTGGCCTCTGGAGCATCAACCATCGCGTCTTCACCCAATGCCTTTGCCTGTTGCTTAGCCGAATCTACAGCATGGTCGACAGTAGCACCTCCGTCTTCAGGAGCAGCTGCGACATCTTCCTCCATCTTGAGCTCGCCCTCCGACGGATCATCCTTCTTCATGTTCTGCCATGTGATGTCTTCCACACCTTGGCTAATCTGTCGAATCTTCGTCTCATGCGGCGGTGAGCCGCTCGGAGTTGCGTCTTCTTCTTCATTCTCCTCTTCCGTTGCCTCAAGTGCGCCGCTGGTCCTGTTCTTCTTCGCCGGGACGCGATGCTCTTTGCGTTCAGGGCCGCTCCCCGCGTCAAGTTCCTAAGTATTGTGTGTAGTCAGTACGACGCGCCCAACACTCCGACATACACGGAGGCGAGATAGATCTTGAGCCATGGTGTAAGCGCGGGTAGCATGATACATGTCAGGCGTCGTGTGTGAGATGCGTAGTGCACGACCTTGAGGCCAAGGGATGTGGCTCGAGGATCCGCGGTTCACCCAACTTGGCCACCACGGGTAGCCGAGGGGTCAACTTCGCCTCATACCAAAACCGCTGGCCCGCACCACGCCGGGTAGTTGCACATGGCGATACGTGATAGAGTGCATTGTCAAGGAATCGTGAACGACGATGCGTTCGTAGAACGAGGCGAGCGGGGTAGAAAGCCTAAACATGAGGACAGGGTACGTACCGCGGTTGTGGCTTGCGGTGTGGCCGGTTCCAAAGACACTTCGCGCTCCCGTTTCCTCGAGGTCTTCGCGTCTGCATCTGCAGTGTTCTAGAGCACCGTTCGGGGACCTCGCGCAAAGAAATGAGCTCACCGTTTGAATCCCCGGGCGGGGTAGATAACCGTGCCTGCTCGGTGAGCTGATTGCCCTGGAGCGAGACCTCGGGTTGGCCTGGATCGCGTGTATGTTCGACCTCAGTCATGGATAAAACGTCGCAGTCGTCGATAGAGATATGGTGGAGGTCGAGAGTGTGTGCGGTTGCGAGTGCGTGGGGTGCTCGTTCAAACCAGTTCAGGGACAGAAGCAGGCAGGCGGGCTCCCAAGCCACTGCGGGCGCCTCGCTGCAGCGCGCGATGCGATAAGATCCCCGCGGCAAGTGGGGTCCTTTCGGGGTTTGAAACCGAGCAATCCGGGGTAAGCACGTTGCTTACCGGCCTTATTCTGGATCGGGGTTTCGCATGACTGGTCCACTCCGTTGTCGGCTTGCCTCTTCCGCTCACGACGACCTACCCGCTATTGTTCTACGTTGTTGACCTTGTCCGGTGTGCAGCGACCATTGGTCGGCGCACGAATACTTTGCAATCGACTGTTCTCGGGGAACCCCGTAACTGCATCTTGGACTGCCGAGATGTGCTCATACGCATGCCGACGCTACATACTTCCGAGCCGAAGCCGGACAACAGCACACCGGCACGGTGACACGCAGCGGGTAACGGGAATGGGACGCGGGGACCTCAGCGGCCATCGCGACGCGCCCTTCTGGTCACCAGCCGATCTGCTTGCCGCAACATATATCTATATCGCATGCTGTGAAAGCACGCAGGGGCCCGAGGGGGTCAACGTGGGATACTGATCTATATGCATGGTGTGCATAGCAAGAAGTTCTATATCCTACACAGGGTGCCGGCCGTACCGGTCGAATACCAGGCCTTGAGTTGAACCTCGACTCACAGATAAACCCCCAATGATTCAATGCGAAACCTCTATTTTTTTGGATCTGATTATGTACAGAGTAGTGCTGTACAGCCGTCTACTGAGGTATGGGGGATACCAGATTGACTCGCCAGACAGCTGGTTAGTTTGACGATATTCACCATGCAACTGGTACTGCAGCACGTCGTTGATCAGGCCTGTAGATTGGTTGATGTGCACTTTCAAGTTCTCGGTGTCCCCGTACAGATCTCCAACGCCAGTTACAAAGAAAGCCCTCCGAAAAACCGCCTTCCGAGATGAAGATACAGAGCTCCTTCACGAGCTGCTTCAGCGGTCACACTTTCAGTCGGGAAACAAGGAGCGGCATCCCCGGCTTCGTGCTCTCCCCGACAGATGGATACGCCACACCAGCGGCGTTCCAGGAGATCGGCTTGTCAGTAAGCTCGAAGTTGAACGCAGGGATGAGCGTCGCGAGGACCACCTCTGCCAAGCGGCGCAGAAATCAGGAATCGCGCGTTTGTTACAGAACGAGGAATGGATACGCACTCATCTCCAGTTGCGAGAACTTGAATCCGCTGTGTGTCTGCTGTCAGAAAGTTGGCGACAGGGCAAGCAACGATAGCACTGCTCACATGCACGCTCGCGCACCGCCGATGAACGTCATTCTGCTTTGAGTTAGCCCATTGTGCCCCTCACACACCCAAGCTCCTCCACTCACAGATGAGAGTAAACCCCGGGGATGTGTGCCTCCTCGACCGCACGGGGAAGCGGATTCATCCACCGCTCCGGCTTCCAGTCATATGCGTCTTCTCCCCAGAGCTCCGTGTTGCAGTTAGTGCCCCGGATGTCGGTGATGATCCGCATGCCCTTTTTGACAGGGATCGCTTCGATGAGCGTGCCGTCGACGCCGCGGATCGGCGCTGAGAGCGGCAAGATGGCGTCCTTGCGGACTCTGTGGGCACACAGGCGGCGTTAGAGTAGTAGTGGAGCAGAGGGCGTGCAAGGGAACGTACACTCGCATGAGGCCTCCAACGGGCGGGAACCTGATCAACATTTTGGTTGAGTACGGCAGATCGGCGAAGAAACATGAGAAGCTAACCGTCTCAGTGTTTCGCGGCACACTGCGTCGAGGAAGGGGAGTTCCATAACTTCATCGTACTCTAGATCCCTCAGCTTGCCAGTGCCGTCATCGCGTGCCTGGACAATTTCCTCGCGCAGTTTTTGTTGAATGTCCGGGTGTAGCGACAGTTGGTGGAGGATCCGTGCAAGCGCGTTGGACGTTGTGTCCATCGCAGCGAGGACGAGGGTTCTGCGCATCCGAGAATGGTTAAGGACCCAAACTGACCATGGTAGGAAGATCGACTTACGAGACCTGAGCAATGACCTCCTCGTCAGAGAGCCGGTCCTCTTCTGAGGCCCGCATGTTCTCTCGCACTATTCCCGTAGTCAGTGTCTCTGTGAAAGAATTCGGCACGAGCATCGCGACTCACAGAGCACACTCATGATGTCCTTACCCTCGCCGACCTGCAGCCGGAGCGCCTCGTCGCCCTGAGCCAGCGCTTTCTTCTTCTCATCGACGATCATATGCGACCGCGCGGAGAGGGCGTCGCTGATGCGCATCATGTGGTGTGCGGGCCACTCTCGAGGAAACCTTTCGACAACCCATCGGCGGAATGCTGCCGGCCCGATATGTACGAGCCGGGGTAGCATCTGGCGCACCACGAGGCTGAGCTGTGTTTGCACAGGGCTGATGATCTCGCGGGTGAGCCCGACGTCTATTTGGGAGAGAGGGCAGAGGCGTTTCTGGACGTACAAGTATGCTTTGACGGACTCTGCGAACTCGTCGGCGACGTCCTCCGTCAGCGGATCGAACGAGTGCCCGAGGCCGCCTTGCCCAATGAGCTCAAGTGCGGTTCTACCCATCCAGTTGAGGATGTCGAGCTCCTGCGGGCCGTCCTTGACTCTCATGGATATGGCGTCTTCGAGCTGAGATACACGAGCTTTTAGTAACGGATGATGCGCTCAATATTCCGGGCCGTTTCACCTTGTGGATGATGCTGTTGAATATCGGCGTCATCTCTCGGAGATGCTTTGCCGAGAACAGCGGATTCAGCATCTTGCGCTGGCGGCGATGCTGATCACCTTAAGTAGGGATTAGTGGGCTCTACAACGGCACGGGCGTATAGTTTCGCCTCACCCAGTGTGGCAAGCAGGCCAGGACCTAGGTAGAGGCCAAAGCTCCTGTGGCCCGTGTCAGTGTCACTCCCGACCTCCCAAACGTGTGCTTCCGTACGTGAGGAGGTTCTCGCTTTCCTCATATACGTCCTGTTCCTTCACATAGATATGGTGTAGAGCGCGCGGGTCGATCGTGTATATGAATCTGTTCTGCGTACATATTCGTGTCAGTACACAACAGTGTGCAATACTATCATGTACACCTTACATTGAAGAACCCGTGTACGGCGGCGACCCGACCGAAACGCTCAACGATCTGCCTCTGGAACTCCCATGCCTCGCGCGGGTCAAACAATCTCGCGATATTGCCTGCGAAGTTGTGAGCGCACGCCCGTGTGAGACCGTAGCGCATAGAGGCCTACCTCTGATGAAGGAATCACTTGGTGGGCCAGGGATGTTGTCTAGAGGAGACTTGGATAGGGTCGAGCGGAGGAACCGCCAGCCGACATAGAGCACAAGGGCATAGCCGATAAGCTGTGGCACGGACGACATGAGAGAGAGAGACAGAGAGCCCTATGAGCTATCCCCGCAACGATAGCGTGTGGTTATATGAGCAGCGCGGAGTACTGCAATGGTGACGCCCTCCGGCGTGCGCGTCGGTACGGCGAGCAAGTCGCCGATTTGGTTAGGCCTTTTAACACCGCAGCACGACCGCGCCTTCACACACACTGCTGGATCCGGGACCGGAAGCAATCAGCACTCTCGTCGAGCGAGTTTTCCTACGCCGAGTACCACACGCCCAGGTCAGGTCGCACGAAGAAGACTCACCGCATCAACGACTTCTTCAAATTACGGCAGATCCATGTGCCTCGGATATGTTCTGGGTTTACTTCGATGCAAACGTGAGATGGCCATGGCATGCGCTAAGCATCCAGGTCCATGGATCGCCGGCATTGCAGAGCCCAGTAGTAGCTCAATGTCCGAGCATGGGGAGCTCGCAATTCTCGGAGCACCCTACTGGACACTGACCTAGACCGACGCAGCTGAGTCGGTGCTGCTCCGCCGGCATCGATGTGCTTTGATGGAGTGCTGCGCTTGCTGTGCCGCTTGTGGCGTTCCTCGATCCAGGGGGGCAGAGGATGAGTAGTTGTGCAAGACTAAAAGCCTAAGGACTCGGAAGGGGCTCCGAGAGCGAATATTGGGGACGATGGCTACTCTAGTAACTGTACTATGTAGCATTGATAGAGCTTACCAGACTAGTGATCGCCCTATAAACGTATCGTTACTCTCTAGTCGATATGTAGTCGTTGTTGATTTATGGGCTAACGTTGAAATGGACCGTAATAAGCTGTACACTATAATTATGCACCGCCTCCGCCGCCCTTTGAATGTACATCGACTCCTTCAACCACGTCGCCAACTCATGATGATGGAACCTCACCACCCAGGGCCGGCATCTTTAGTTCTCGCAAATACATACCCTGAAACTCGACGGCAGGCCGATCACTATCGGGGCAAGTACTGTCGTCTATCGGGCGCTTCGACATGTGTCCGACTGTCCTCCGAGTCGGACTCGTAGCGAAAGAAGGTATGCGGCAACCATACTACGTACAACAGGCAAAACGGTACTGCCTCCCCGGTACTCTGCGTCTTCGCCTGTCTAGCACCTGCGAAGCGGGATGGCACAGGTGTTTCGCGTGCTGACGGATAGTTGAACGGCCCCGCGCGGCCATGATGTCTCCGGACTCGAGGGCAGGGATGCTGTTGATGGGGAGTCCGCGCTGCTGAGCGGGTACGGCGCGCGCGCACATCGCGCCGCGTCAGCCTGCTCAGTACGCTCGGGCTCCGTTCGCGTTTCCTGTTCCTTTCCCGACCTGCTTTCTCCATTTTCTTCGCCTCTTTTCATTCGTTGTTACTCATCCTGCTCGACCGCCACCTCAGTCAGCGCACGCGTCGCCCGCTCTGGGCGCGCGGATACAACTCTTTGGGAAGTCCCGCACCGACGCGCCTCACGTGACCGCGCCCCCGCCCGCCGCCTCGTTCGTACCACCGCGCTCTTTACTGTATTTCCCTCTTTTTACGATCGCGATGCTCGCGCCCGAGCAGTTTTACTCCGGCTCGCATACCTCCGGCTCTTTGTATATAGGCATGTACTCCGCGCTCTCGAATGGCAGCTTGCGTTCACCCTCCAAAAGCCAGAGCTTGACTTCGCCTCACAAGTCCGAGCTTTCGACGCTTCGCTCACCTCGTGTCTCGTACCACGACTTTCGCCTATCGCCGTCGCTTCTCGCTCACCGCGCTCTCTCGTCGTATCGCTGCGCTCAGTTGATTCTATCGATTTCTTAGCTGTGTCTACTACATCTAGGCGACATTTGTCTCCTTCTATCCCTCCTCCTCCGTGCTAGCCGACGCTCTCCTCGCCTTCTCTCTCGACCAGGCGGACGGTCTAGAGTATCATCATCTGGAGCCCACCGCGAGGGTGAGCGTTTCAAAACCGCCTTCGGCCTCAGCCTCTGGACGAGTCAGCCGCGGGGATTGTATCCTCGCCCAGCCACTACGGCTTCCCCTCAGCCCGCTCGCAGTAGCGGCCCCTTTCGTCTACGACCAGCCAGTTGGTCTGCGCCCGCATCGCCAGCCTCCGCCCGCGCCACTCCCGTGTCCCCAGCTCTCAGTACAGACGGAGACTCGGAGCTCCGAGCTGCATTTGACACCGTCCACCAACTACAGCGTCCACCTCACACACCGTCCCCCGCTCGCGCCCTCAGCCCATCGAACGACGACTACCCCACGTTCCAGCCGGTCCTCGAATCTCTGCACAACCTCCTTGAGCTTACGATGGCCCAGCCCTACCGTCTACCTCCGCGTGGCGCCGCCGGCGCGCCCTCTTTCGAACCGGACCACCCCGAGACCCTACTCGACTTCTTCGAGGACCTCGAATACATGCTGGAGCAAGCAGAGGTCAGCGACGATCAGAAGCGGAAGGAGCATGCCGTACGGTACGCGCCCTCTACTCAAAAGTCTCTGTGGCGCAGCTTCGATGCATTCAACGACGAGAAGACGTACAGCGAGTTCAAAGCAGCCGTCATCCAGGAGTACCTCGGCAAGGACGGCAAGCGTCTCTACTCGCTCGGGGACCTCAAGGCTCTCATCAGCACGCACGCGGCGAAGGGGTTCCGCTCGTCGTCAGAATTCAAAGTCTACAGCCGTAGCTTTCGCGTCATAGCCGACTACCTCGTCAAGCACGAAGTCATCCGCAAGGATGACCGCGACCGGTACTTCATCAAAGCGCTACCAGAGCCCCTGCGCACCGCCGTCCTCGACCGTCTCAAGTACAAGTGCCCTGACGTCCTCGCACCACGCGTACCCTACACCGTCGAACAGGTCACTGCCGCCGTCGAGTTTGTACTCGACTCCCAGGACGAGGACGGCCCGATCGGCTCGACCACCGGAACCACAACACTCGCGCCCACGCTCAGTCCGCAGATCAAGACCGAGTCCTCGCAGCTCGCGGACGCGCTGACCGCGATGGCTCAAGCCGTATCTCTTCTCAACCAGCGCGCGCCCGTCGGGCCCACGCAGCGCCAAGGCCCACCCCACCAGGATCGCGGACCGCGCCCGGGTCAGTGCATCTACTGTGGCGACTCAAACCACGCCATCCGCGCGTGCCCTCAGGTAGCTAGCGACACCTCAGCGGGGCTCGTCAAACGCAACGAGGCAGGACAAGTCGTCCTCAGTTCTGGGAGCTATGTTCCTAGCATCATCGCTGGCGAAACCCTGCGCGAGCGCGTCCAGGAATACTACCGGCAGCACCCCGAGGCGCGTACGGCCCAGCCCGTCCCGCAACTCCTCTTTGAACCAGTCTCTATCGTGTCTCACGCACCTACACCGCCAACCACGCAGTACATGGCCGCCTCGGACTACCCGCGCCCCACTTCAGCATCCCCTACCCGTGGCCTCATTCACGGTCTCGAACACGACGAAGGCGGCCTATTCCAGCAGCTCGAGCACGAGATGTTTGCGAATGAGCGCAAGCGCTCCCAAGCCTCGGACAGTAAGGACACACGGGCGGAACGGGCACGCCGCCGCGCTGTGCGCTTTGAGGACCCGCCGGAGACGAGTACACGACTGCCGAGTACCGCGCGCATCGAGGAGCTCCCGGACGAGCCGACTCTGCGCACGGTCAACCCTCAAAGCGCCGAAGAAGACGCGTCTAGACGCGCACACGTGACCGTGGTACCGCCGGAGATCTCCCCGTCCACGCCGGCCACTGTACCCACGCCAGCCATCGAGCACCCCTTCCGCGACGTCCGGGACGCCACCTACGCGCCTCCCACGCAACGCAACTACGGACTGCCCCCGGTCACAGCTGCAAAACCCACGGCAACGCCACCGAAGCGGAACGAGGCCGCATATCGCTCTCTGGTACCCATCTACGACCCCAAACACGCATCCAATGTCTTCAGACGCTGCCTCGAGACACCGACATCACTCACTCTGGAGGAACTCCTAGCCCTCTCACCAGAGATCCGCAACGCCACACGGGAGGCGTGCTCCATACGGCGGGTACCGGTTGAAGGACAGGAGGCAGGCGACGGTCCCGCCGGTGGACAGTCCGCGACACGACGTACAGCCGCCTTCCTCGCTGACATGCCGGAAAGCTTCGTCGAGGCGTACCACGGACATACTCTTCAGCAGGTCGACCATCCCCCACCTGGCGCGCTCGTAATCGCCGACCCCGTCGACAGCTTCCTCAAGACGTGCGCGCCCGGCGAGACCCTGCCGCCTCTTGTTACGTCTGCCGACTCTCTAGCCATCCGCGCGATCGAGGGAACCTTCCAAGACTCACGTCAAGTCGCTGTCCGTGTCTCTTGCATCCTCGACAGCGGTTCGGCCATCACCTCGATGTCGGACGGCCTTGCGCACACACTCGGGCTCGCCTACGATCCCAACATCGTCCTCCACATGCAGAGTGCCAACGGCGAGACCAACCCGTCTTTAGGCCTCGCGCGCAACGTCCCGGTGCGCTTCGGGGACATTGTCGTGTACTTACAGTTTCACGTCATCAGCTCGCCCGCATACGACGTGATTCTGGGTCGCCCCTTCGACGTCCTGACCGAGAGCGTCGTACAGACCTTCGGCGACGGGACCCAAACCATCACGCTCCACGACCCAAATTCCTCGACCACCACCAAGGTCCCGACCCTCCCGCGCCGTCCTCCACAGTTCGCACGCACGTCGCGTCCACGCAGCGAGGATTTTCGACGCTCGATGATCTGATTGACGATCAGGGAGAAGTCGCTATCGTCTTCAGCTCGCTGCCGTCGCAGCCCACCAAAATTACCATAGATGCGTTCTCTACACTCTCATCGGCCTTTAATGCTAATACTTTAGACTTACTATATCTTTCCGCTTGCGATCCCCGCCTCCTCGGTACCGACTCCCTCGCAGACCCCTCCTTCCCGTACCAGTCCCTCTATTCGTACACACCCCAGATAGAACCACCAGCCACCAACCCTCTCGCTTCCTACCTATCAGAAAACCAAACCACGTTCTCGATCCACTCTCACGCCCGGCCCGATCCCCTGGCCTTCGCTCCCATCTTCGTCTCTTCTAAGAAAAAGTACAAACCTGTCGCCAAAAAGACCAAGCCCGTCCTCGCTCCCCTCCCCGATCAGTTTCGCATTGTACGCAATATTCTAGGCGACCCGCTCGCCGACATGCCTCCACTCCCGACGCATCCACCGCCGTTCACCCCGACGGGCCGCTACACCGAGGAACGCAAGCGCGGCATCGACGCGCTGCACCCCGAAGACTTCCTGTGGCCAGAAGAGCGCCTCCTGATGCACCATCTCATCGCGCAGCAAAACGAGGCCTTCGCGTGGGACGACTCCGAGTGCGGACGCTTCCGTGAAGACTTCTTTCCACCGGTCAAGATTCCCGTCGTCGAGCACACGCCCTGGGTTCAGAAGAATATCCCCATACCGCCCGGCCTCTTCGATGAAGTCTGTGCCATTATCCGCAAGAAGGAAGCGGCGGGAATCTACGAGCCATCAAACTCGTCGTACAGGTCGCGATGGTTCTGCGTCGTCAAGAAAGATGGAAAATCCCTCCGTCTCGTCCACTCCCTCGAGCCACTCAATGCCGTCACCATCGCCCATTCCGGCGTCCCGCCCTTCACAGAGCAGCTCGCGGAATCCTTTGCGGGCCGCGCCTGCGGCGGCATCCTCGACCTCTACGTCGGCTACGATGAGCGCCGCCTCGATGCCGCCTCCCGCGACCTCACTACCTTCACAACACCTTTCGGAGCGCGCCGTCTCACGACACTCCCAATGGGGTGGACCAACTCGGTCCCGATCTTCCATGACGATGTCACGTACATCCTCCAGCCAGAGATCCCGGCATTCACACAGCCCTTCATCGACGACGTCCCCGTGAGAGGCCCAGCTACACGCTACGAGCTCCCTGACGGTGGCTACGAGACGATCCCGGAGAACCCGCGCATCCGTCGCTTTGTGTGGGAACATTTCACAAACGTCAACAGGATCGTCCAGCGAGTCCGCTACTGCGGTGGCACATTCTCAGGCAAGAAGTCCGTCCTATGCGCACCCGAGTTCACCGTCGTCGGCCACAGGTGCACGTATGAGGGCCGCGTCCCCGAACCCGGCAACTACGACAAAGTCCTCAACTGGGGACCCTGCCGATCCCTCTCCGAAGTCCGCGCGTTCTTGGGGACTGTCGGTATCGCTCGCGCGTTCATCCCGAACTTCGGGAAGCGCGCTTGGCCGCTCACGCAGCTCACACGCAAGGGTGCCGCGTTCGAGTGGGGTCCTGCGCAGATCGCGGCGCAAGACGACCTCAAGCAGGCTCTCGCAACGTCCCCCGCGCTCCGACCCCTCGACTACGCCTCTCCTGCTGCGGTCATCCTTGCTGTAGACACCTCAAACATTGCTGTCGGATATCTCCTAGCTCAGTGCGACCCCAACGACCCACGCCGCCGCTTCTTCGCCAAGTTTGGCTCGATAACGCTCAACCCCCGCGAAGCCGCCTATTCGCAGCCGAAACTCGAGCTTTACGGACTGTTCCGCGCACTCAAGGCATCGAAACGTCAGCTCATCGGTCTCCGCAATCTCGTCGTCGAGGTTGACGCAAGATACATCCGCGGCATGCTCAACAACCCGGATGAAGTGCCGGGAGCCTCCATGAATCGCTGGATTGTGACGATTCTGACGTTCCAGTTTCGTCTAGTGCATGTTCCGGGCGTTCAGCATGGCCCGGACGGTCTCTCTCGCCGTCCACTTCAGCCGGGAGAAGAGCCGTATGTCGAGGACGACGAAGACTGGATCGACCGACTGAACGGCCTCCTCCACCTCATCAACCCTCCCGTACCGCTCCCTGCGCCCATCCCCGCTTCTGCTGCATTATCGCTTTTTGCGCTCGACTCGAACGAAGCCCTCGTGGAGATCCCGCGCTCGGAAGCCGCTCGTGTTGAGGACGAACGCCTGGTACTCGTCTACCGATTCCTCGCAACGCTGGAGGTGCCAGACAACCCCTCAGAACAAGCACGGCACTCTCTCGCACGGTACGCCACCCGCTTCTTCATCCGCGGGACACAGCTCTTCCGCCGCCGACAGGACGGCTGTCACAAGCTGGTCCTCTGGCCATCCCAACGCATCTCAGTCCTCGCACGAGCTCACGACGACGTCGGGCACAAGGGAGTCTATGCAACAACTGCGCTCGTCACGGACCGCTTCTGGTGGCCTCACGTCCAAGCCGACGTCGTCTGGTACGTCCGCAGTTGCCACTTGTGCCAGGTCCGACAGCTCCGTCTCGTCACACTGCCACCCACCGTCGCCACCCCCGCACCGCTGTTCAGCAGGTGCCACATCGACACAATGCATCTCCCAAACTCTGGCGGCCTCAGCTACCTTCTGCACGCGCGCTGCGCCCTCATCTCATACGCTGAAGGACGAGCAACACGCCGAGAAACGTCACACGCGATTGCCAAGTTCGTCTTTGAAGACATCCTCTGTCGATGGGGATCGCTACGGGAGATCATAACCGACAACGGCACACCGTTCGTTAAGGCCCTCAAGTTCCTCGAGGAGAAGTACGGCGTCGTGCACATACGTATCTCCGGCTACAACTCGCGTGCCAACGGCGTCGTAGAACGTCCACATTTTGACGTCAGACAAGCCCTCTTCAAGGCCGCGAACGGCGAGCAGTCCAAGTGGGCGCAGAATCTCCACCACGTCCTCTGGGCGGACCGCATTACGGTGCGCCGCCGCCTTGGATGCTCACCCTACTTTGCAGCAACCGGCTGCCAGCCTGTTCTCCCATTCGACATCGCAGAAGCCACCTATCTCGCTCCACCCCCCGAGCAAATGCCTTCTACGACGGACCTCATCGGAGCACGCGCCCGCGCTCTTGCACGGCGTCAAGAAGATCTCGCGCGCATCCACTCGGACGTCTACAAGGCACGTCTCGAAGCCGCGCGGCAACTGGAACGCGACCACGGCTCGACCGTCCGAGACTTCAACTTCGCGCGCGGCGCCCTGGTGCTCGTACGCAACACCGCTATCGAGAAGTCACTCAACCGGAAGATGCGCCCCCGCTACCTGGGTCCCTATGTGGTCCTCGCGCGCAACCGTGGAGGCGCCTACATCGTCTGCGAAGTCGACGGCGCGGTCCTCGACCGCCCGGTTGCAGCGTTCCGTCTTGTCCCTTACCTAGCACGGCGCTCTATAGACCTCAGCTGGCTCGACGACCCGCGCTACTTGGACGTATCAACGGCCCGCATTCGCGAGATGGAGGCCACGAACACCGCCGGAGACGACGATGAGGACGACGAACACTTCGAGCGGGAAGCTCCTTCTCATACGGGGTAGGCGAGCCTCATCCGAGGTTTCGTGCGCCGCGATCTTGTGAGTCAGACGCTCCCCGTTGTGCTGAAGGACCGAGGACGGTCCAGATCTCAGTGGGGAGGGGATGATGGGGAGTCCGCGCTGCTGAGCGGGTACGGCGCGCGCGCACATCGCGCCGCGTCAGCCTGCTCAGTACGCTCGGGCTCCGTTCGCGTTTCCTGTTCCTTTCCCGACCTGCTTTCTCCATTTTCTTCGCCTCTTTTCATTCGTTGTTACTCATCCTGCTCGACCGCCACCTCAGTCAGCGCACGCGTCGCCCGCTCTGGGCGCGCGGATACAACTCTTTGGGAAGTCCCGCACCGACGCGCCTCACGTGACCGCGCCCCCGCCCGCCGCCTCGTTCGTACCACCGCGCTCTTTACTGTATTTCCCTCTTTTTACGATCGCGATGCTCGCGCCCGAGCAGTTTTACTCCGGCTCGCATACCTCCGGCTCTTTGTATATAGGCATGTACTCCGCGCTCTCGAATGGCAGCTTGCGTTCACCCTCCAAAAGCCAGAGCTTGACTTCGCCTCACAAGTCCGAGCTTTCGACGCTTCGCTCACCTCGTGTCTCGTACCACGACTTTCGCCTATCGCCGTCGCTTCTCGCTCACCGCGCTCTCTCGTCGTATCGCTGCGCTCAGTTGATTCTATCGATTTCTTAGCTGTGTCTACTACATCTAGGCGACATTTGTCTCCTTCTATCCCTCCTCCTCCGTGCTAGCCGACGCTCTCCTCGCCTTCTCTCTCGACCAGGCGGACGGTCTAGAGTATCATCACTGTGTACCGCGATCGATACGCTTTTCCCCCTCGCACGTCGAGATGGGGACCTTGCGGTACAGGGTGACTGATTTACAGGGACGTACACATGACGTGCACATTCTATACTCTACTCCGCATACCCGTACTGGTCGAAGACCAGGCCTCGGTGGGGCACACGGAATCCCTCCATCCGAATCACCCTTCAAACGAATCACCCTCCAAACTAGAAGAAGGCCAGCTTGCCGAAACTTGCACCGGCTTTGGCGGTCACATCTTCAGCCGGGAGACGCGGAGCGGCATCGCCGGCTTCGTGCTCTCCCCGACAGAGGGGTAAGCCACACCCGCGGAGTTCCAGGAGATTAGCTTCTCCGAAAGCTCAAAGTTGAACGCGGGAAGGAGCGTCGCGAGCAACACCTCTGCCAGGCAGCGTAGCGATGATCAGTAACCGGGCTCGCGTCGTGAAGGGAGGAGAGGGCACGCACTCATTTCCAGTTGCGCAAACCTGAATCCGCTGGAGCGTCTGCTGTCAAAGGGATGCGTACAGGACGAGTAATAACACGACTACTCACATGCATGATCGCGCGCCGCCGATGAACGTCATCCTGCCCCATGCAAGCGTCAACCGTTGCACTCCTCAGACACTCCAGCCTCATCTACTCACATATGAGAGTAGACCCCGGGGATGTGCGCCTCCTCGACCGCACGGGGGAGCGAATTCATCCACCGCTCCGGCTTCCACTCGTATGCGTCTTCACCCCAGAGCTCCTTATCGCAGTTGCTACCCCCGATGTCGGTGATGATCCGCATGCCCTTTTTGACCGGAATCGCCTCGATCAATGTGCCGTCGACACCGCGAATCGGCGCTGAGAGCGGTAGGACAGCGTCTTTGAGGACTCTGTGGGCACACAGGCGGTGTTGACGGAGTAATACAGCATTGAGCATGCAATGGGACGTACACTCGCATGAGGACTCCGACGGGCGGGTACCTAATCAGCATACCGGGTGAGTGCGGGAAATGAGCGAACAAACGGAGACAATTTACCGTCTCAGCGTTTCACGACACACTGCGTCGAGGAAGGGGAGTGCTATGACCTCATCGTATTCCAGATCCCTGAGTTTGCCCGTGCCGTCGTCGCGGGCCTGGACGATCTCCTCGCGCAGTTTCTGTTGGATGTCCGGGTGTAGCGACAGTTGATGGAGCATTCGTGCGAGCGCGCCGGACGTTGAGTCCATTGCAGCGAGGACGAGAGTTCTGCGCATCGGACTATGGTTGAGAACTTCCGCTGGCAGTGATAGCAAGGGCGACTCACGAGACCTGGGCAACGACCTCTTCGTCGGAGAGCCGATCCGCCTCCGAGGCATGCATGTTCGCTCGCACTGAATCCGCCGTTGCGCCGGACGATGAGTGTTCTTGTGAGTGCTCGACATGTCCGACGCGACTTACAGAGCACGCTCATGGTATCCTTGCCCTCGCCGACCTGGTGGCGGAGCGCCTCGTCGCCCTGCGCTAGCGCCTTCTTCTTCTCGTCGACGATCATATACGACCGCGTGGAGAGGGCGTCGCTGATGCGCATCATATGGTGTGAGGGCCAACTCCGAGGAAACTTCTCAACAACCCATCGGCGGCATGCTGCCGGTCCAATGTATACGAGCCTGGGTAGCATCGCCCGCACTATCAAGCTAAGCTGTGATTGCACAGGGCTGAGGATCTCGCAAATTAGCACAACGTTTACTCGGAGGAAATGTGGAGATGTCTCTGGACGTACAAGTATGCTTTAACGGAATCTGCGAACTCGTCTGTGACGTCCTCCGTCAGCGGGTCGAACGAGTGTCCCAGGCCGCCTTGCCCGATGAGCTCGAGCGCGGTTCTACCCATCCAGTTCAGGATATCGAGCTCCTGCGGGCCGTCCTTGACTCTCATGGAAATGGCGTCTTCGAGCTAAGATACGCGGGTATTCAGTAATGGATGATGCGTTCAACGTTCCGGGCCGTTTCACCTTGTGTATGATGCTGTTGAATATCGGTGTCATCTCCCGGAGATGCTTCGCCGAGAACAGCGGGTTCAGCATCTTGCGCTGGCGGCGATGCTGATCTCCTTGAGTGGGGGTTAGTACACTGCACAAAGGCGCGGGCGTGCATTTTTGCCTCACCCACTGTGGCAAACAGGCCAGGACCTAGATAGAGGCCGAAGCTCCTGTGGCCCGCGTCAGTATTACTGTATACCGGATCCCACCAGATGCGTAGTGTTTCCGTACGAAAGGAGAATGTCGTTTTCCTCGTATACGTCCTGGTCCTTCACGTAGATATGGTGTAAAGCGCGCGGGTCGATCGTGTAGATGAGTTTGTTCTACGCACGTCCCCCGGCTGTCAGGACGCAGCTTTGAGCATGACTGTGCGTGCCTTACATTGTGAAACGCATGTACGACGGCGACCCGACCGTATCGCTCGATGACCTGCCTCTGGAACTCCCATGCTTCGTGCCGGTCGAACAATCTCTCGATGTTACCTGCGAAGTGGTCAGCGAACGCCTGGATGGGAACGGAGGAGCATACCTCTGAAGAAAGAATCGCTTGGGGGGCCAGGGATGTTGTCTAGCGGGGACTTGGACAGGGTCGAGCGGAGGATACGCCATCCGACATAGAACACAAGGGCATAGCCGATAAGCTGCGGTACGGACGACATGAGAGTGGGAGACAGAGAAGCTCATGGGCTGTCCCCGTATTTATAGTGCGTGATTATATGGGCAGCTGGACTGCTGGAGTACTGCGATGGGATGCCGTCTTGCGCGTCGATGCGGTAAGCAGGTCGCCCATACGGTTAGCTGTAGTGACAGCGAAGCACAACTGCGCCTCAATGTGACCACCTCTCCTCGTGTATGGATCGCTGCCGGCGAGACGCAGCCGGTGGCATATGTAAAGCAATGGCGTTGAAAGGCGTAGCTCGCCAGGCCGCGTTCTTCTCATAACACGTACACCCGGTACTGGCGAAGAAATATCAGTGTCTGACAATCATGGCATGCAGCGTCCTCGCCACCTCGCGGCGCCCTTAGGTTCCGTCGTACTCTAGCAGGCAGCCACGGAAAGCGCATGTGGCTAATTGCGCACTGATTCATACGCGGATTATGCCGCATACCGTGTCGCGTCCCACCCATGCAACGAAGTCCCCCTGCGGAGACTACATGCATCGCCGCGGACGCCAGCATTGCTGTCGCACTCTGAGGCGTGCCAGTATCCACTTACATATTACCCGTGCGGTGCCAACATCATGTTTTCTCACCTTCGCGACAGAATACTAGCCGGCGTTCAATAGCTCTATATGCCTTGAAACCTCGAGTGGTAATGGCCTTGCTTCAGGCGACGCGTTCAGGCCATTGCGGTCCACTTCAGCGCGCGAAGCTGTTCAGTAGATATCAATGAACTTCAGTGGCATTGGAACTCGAGATGCACTCGAGAACTCACCATGCTCTGAAAACCGGTCGAGCGCAGGACACGACGACAAGACGAGTATTGACGGGCAGCTGGTCGGAGACACTGAGTCTCGACCGTCGGTCAGATCTTTTCTGCTGGTCGATGGGAGACCACACACACCACACGGTGCACTGCACGTCTAATATGATTAGCGGCAGCGTACATAAAGTGATTGCACTCACTCGTACAGAGCCCGGCGGCTCACGATCGAGAAATAACATGGTTTTACATGTTCACTCCGAACATCATGCATTCTCTTTGCAGAGGTACACATGGACTTGCATCAGGCAGGGAAGAAAGTGGTGCATACCATACGCATCGAGTTCAAGCAAGAAGATACATGTAGGAAAGAGAAGGGGCAAGCGCAGACGCCAGGAGTGTAGTCGGCAGTCCTGGCTGATCGTGGGCGCCTAATGCACCTTGTCGCTCACCTCTTCGCTCATGATGTCCTCCGTCCGCTTGCGCGTTGCCTGTTGTTGTGCTCTATTCAGCACTACGCACGGATATATTCTGCCTTTGCAGCCCCCTTGACGCGTGATAGTTTACTCGCCCACTCTCGGACGGCTCGACCATTGGCCGGACGCCCCGCGCGCGTGAGGACCATGAGTTGAGACTCATACGGTGCAGTCATTATCGCGATGGTCTGAGCGGTATAGGTACGTCCCTTGGTCGTTCAGGTCTCGCGCAATCAACAACTTGTGAAAAGGCGTACCTACATTCCGAGCATATCCAGCGGGAGAAAGTACGTTCTCGCCGCACGCCAACTCCACCGTGCGCAACGGCCGTCAGACCTGCTACGCATCAGCAGCTTGTCACCGATTCACGGCCACAACGCGTACGCTAAGCCTGAAGCTACGCTTTGCGTTGTCCGTGTGCTGCACTCAGCACCCCCACATGCATCCGTGCATAATGTCTATCCGCGCAAACGAACCCGAGCGCTGCCGACGGATACGGAAGGAGCTGGCAGCCACCTTTTCGCGAACGCCAACTCAGGAGGTTCTGTGGAGCATCGGGACTTTGTCATGTAAATACTGATTGCAGGGGACGCGCTCGCGCCTCGACCTGCTGCGTTTTATACACCAGTCATTCTCCCGACACTCCTGCTACATCATCGTCTGCGCTCTGGCTCGGAGTCCCACGTTACGTTAGCCACTACAAAGCTCTGGGTATGCCTGGGTGCCCTCTGCAAGCTAGGGATGCCCCGAACGATACGTACCTTCTCAAAGACTATGACTGGCCTTGATGACATCTGCCAATGACTTACTCTAACTATCGGATTCGACAGCATATTATAAGATCCTGCGACGCGTCGGACGAAGCAGCAGTAGTACTAAACAACAATGCAGACGAGAATTATATACCTCCATCCATCCGCCGCATCTCTCCCGGCCGTCTATGTTGGTGACTCGCTCTCTCACTCCTCGTCCTCGAATCGCAGGATCTGCGCATCCTCATCGACCGGTAAGTGTCGATACCCTCCGCGCCCGCGTAACCGCACTGCCGCGGAGTCGAACTTCTCCGCGACCCATTCGTATGCAATACCCGCGATGCCCAGGAGGAACCAAGGTATGCTCGCGAGTGTGTCCAAGACGCCTGAGTCGCCCGAGTATCGTGGTCCGGTGTCTCCGCCTGGGAGTCGGATTGCTCTGCAGATGCCACGGCGATCAGCAATGAGCATGTAGGACTGCGTCTAGATGGCATGTGGTACTTACCCTCTTGTGTATCCTCCTTTCCGGACGTACCAGAGGCCGATGAGCCCAGCGAACAGGACAGGGATCAACAGCATCATGAACCAGAAGAAGACACCATGTCCCCGGACTCCAGGGCAGGGATGCTGTGCTCCGCGATCGATACGCTTGCCACCGTCGCACGTCGAGATGGGGACCTTGCGGTACGGGGTGAGGTCGTACCAGTATTCCTCGCCGTTGCGGCACTGCTCGGTTGCGTCCGGGTCTCGGGGCTTCAGCCCAGGGATAAGGACGCATTGGTCAGCATCGTTGCGCGCATAGTTAAATTCGCTGTAGAAAATATGTCAGTGTCCTGGGCCGCAGCACGACGCGTGGTGTCCTCACCATTCGAAGTCTATATCGGTGCATTGACAGTTCTTCACGATCTTTTCTTGAACCTTCTTTTGGTCGCCGACGATACAGTTCACGTTGCGCTTGCGGCGGTGGTACAGTGTCTGCGGGCTAATCAGCACGGGCGAAGACACACGCGTCATGGCATAGCACATACCTGTCTTCCGAATAAGCACTGTTCTTCGCGCTCCTCGCTTGGACTCCATAGCTCGAAATCGTCTTGGCTAGGGTTGTCAGGATCGAGACGGCCTAGTGGGAGACAGAGGTAAGCACTGTGATATTCCACAAACCAACAACAGTCCCTACATTTCTGCTTCGTCAAAGCCGAGAAGTCGAGGTGTACGGCGACCGCAGCATTCTTCGCCCGCGGGTAGTAGCCCATGAGGATGAAGCGGCGACTCGTGTCTTCGGGGACCGTCACAATCGCCTTCACACGAATTGGCTCGTCCGAGAACTTGTACTCGCGCCAAGTGGCGCCCTCATCCGTGCTGAACATGACGTGGTCCGTCGGTCCTTCGTCGTTCGCCATGACCAGGATTGAACCTGAATCACCGAACTCCCAGAGATGCGCATCCTTGTGGACCTCCTCCCAAGTGAAACCAGCGTCGCGGCTCAGGAATGTGTCACTGTCCTCGTAACGCTCCAAGGACTCGCCGACATTGCCAACGCCCATGAGGAGACCCGGGACCGAAGGTGTGCTGAATGTCGCACGGACGTCATAACGCTCGGTGTAGCCGTGGATGTGCAAGGAGCATTTCTGACAGAATTATCAACATCAAAACTCGACGCGTCGAGCATGATGACTTACAGTTTCGGTGCAAGGGTACTTGTTGCCATTTGAGTCGGTCGGAGGTGGAGGAAGGGGGCGCCAGCTGCCACCTACTACCGAGTCAGCATCACGAAATGAGGACAGGTCGTCAGCGCCGTACCATCGTTGTGCGTGATCCTAGTTTGAAGGAGCTTGCGGCCCGTCAAAGGTGCCTCCCGCGGGTTGCCTACAATATTAACGAGCGCGATGCCGTCCAGGTTGATCATCTTCTCGAAGTCAACGTAGCCGTCGTCATTGCGGTTCACGTAGTCGAGAGAGAGCCCAAAGTATGTGCCGTTGGAGTTTGACTTCAGTATGTTACCCCAGTACGGTGCCGGAGCCTCGGACGTCGTGACATGGAGGAAGATGGACTTCGTGCTCGACTCGAGGATCGTGTATGCCTTCGCGAGACGAGTGAGCGCAGATCACAACAGAGGAGGCCTCACTTACATGTTGGTCGGGCCGCATAGTCGGGGGGAACTCACCCGGCGCGAAATTCCGGCCGTCGAGAGAGACCTGGATATCCAACGATTGTTTGTCGGCTTGGTACTGTGGAAGGGGCTATCAACATCGCTACAACCATCTCCTACCAGCAGTTCTTACCTCCGCGACGATCAGGTACTCGGAGAACTTTGCGAAGCCCACGACATGGTCGAACAACTTCGTCTTCTTGTCGTAGAACTGAGTGCCCGCGATGAGCTCCAGGGGGTTCTCCAGCCTGAAGTAGTGCTGGTTCCCCTTCTTGTCCTTGTACGACTCGCACAGGATTTGGTTCGGGTCGACGAGCAGCTCGGAGTCCCGCGCCCACGCGCAGTTGCGCACGTACTTGTCGATCAGCGTCCAATCCCGGCCGTTCTTGAGCGAGTACTGCGCCTCCATATGGCAGTTCTCCGCGAAGCCTTCGCAGTCGTTCTCGCCCGTCCAGATGAGGTACTCTGAATTGCTCGGGTGGAAGTGGAGGACGGGCAGGCCGAACCTGTTCGGCACGGACGGGGACGTCATCGGGAACCAGGCCTTGCCGAACTCCGTGGTGTAGTAGTGCTTCTTCGTGTTCGTGATGAGGTACGCGCGGTCGTCGGTGAATTTGTGGTGGTAGAACGCCACAAACCTTTCACCAGGGACAGCTTCGTGCCAGACGTACCCCTCATTTGGCGACTGCCAGATGCTTCCGTCCGCAAGCCTAACCAAGATGACCTGAGATGAAGACGGCATGAGCAACATTTCACGTGCGAGATTGACCGGTACTCACTGTCGATGATCGGAAGTATGCGAATTGTACGACAGGGCTGGGGAAATCGCTCTGATATACGGGTTAGCTGATAGCACTGCGCGAACGCATTGTCACTCACGGTCTGATGTATCACCTGGCCCTCTGCGGGTTGAGCTGCAAAGCGCATCAGTGGTCGTTCAGGAGTGGCCGCAAGGTCAACCTACCGTTTGAGCAGGACTTCTCGACACGTTCATCAAGTTTGAGCCCACGGTCTCTGTCGCAGGTATTGCCCGGAATCTTGCGGAAACCCGACGAGCCCATGTATTTATCCGTCGGCTCTTTGCAGACGCCCGGCGCAATGGGCTCAGGCCCGACTGGGATGCACTGGTCGCCGCTCTGGACGAAGTTGTAGTCGCTGCGACTACTCAGCACCGTGCTACCGGGAGATGTGAGCAACACTCACCACTCGTAGTCTTCCCTCGTGCAAGAGCACGACTCCTCCTCTGGGACAGGGTCAAGGAACTTCACTCCCACGTAGCAGTCAGAGTTCTGCTTGCGACGTCTATAGGATTGCTGGAAGGCAGAAGCGTTAATAATAACCGAGTGAATGGTTCCGCGCGGTCAACATACCTTGTGGCCCATCAGACACTCGTGCGTAGACGACCGCGCGAACCACTTCTCGAAGTCTGAGTCTTCGCACTGACGTCTGTCCAGCGTAGCAAAGTCCAGGAACACGACCACGAAGCGACCGCCGACCTCCTTCTGATCTTTCTTCGCGACCTGACCAACGAGGAGGAACTTCTGGGAGGTCGAGTCTCCGACGGTCGTCAGAATGCGGGCACGAAGGCGGGTCTTGAAGTTATACGTCTTCCTGCACCATTTCGTTCAGAACAAGGTGGAAGGCAGGATGCACGCCGAGGAGCATACACACCAGGTTTTTCCGAAGTCGGTAGAGTAATTGACGGAGTCGACCCCTTCTTCGTCGTTGACGGTGACGAGGATGCTGCCCTGATCGCCGAATTCGTACTTGCGGGCATCCTCTCGGATCATCTTCCAGTTGATTCCTCCATCGGTGCTCAGGAATGTGTCGCACTCTTCGTAGGGTAGAAGGTGGTCGCCTATAGAGCCAACGCCCATCACAAACCCAGGTGCAGGCGATGAGAAGACGCGTCCGAAGTTGTGGGGCAGCGTTACTGAATGCAAGTGCAAGGAACAGTCTACGTTGCCAGGGTCGCAGTGGACCCTGTTCCCGTTGACGTCTGTAGCTGGCGGCTTCAGGCGCGACCATGTCCGACCTGCGTGGAGCAGTCAGCTAAGGCGCCTTGCGATGAGAAACGCATCTACTCACCGTCGTCAAACGTAATTCTGGTCTGTAGCAGCTTGGGAGCACGTCTTCCATCGACCTCCTTGGCGTTGGCTACAATGTTTGCAAGCCCAACACCTTCTATGCCGTAGATGTTCTCGAAATCCACATAGCCCATATCATTGCGGTTCGTGTCCTGCAGGCTCTCCACGAAGAACGTCCCGTTCGAGTTGCTCACGAAGAGCGTTCCGATAGGGCTTTGGTCGTGGGAGAGCACGTCGACCGCGAGTGAATGCGTGGTGGACTCCACGATGGTGTATGCATTCTCGCGGAGCCGCGCCGACGACGAATGCGGGAACTGTCCCTGAGCCCAGCTCTTGGTATCCTCGGAAACGTACAGCAGCATGTCGCCTGTCGAGCCTTCGGAAAGATCCTTCAGCGCTACGACTGCGAACTTCGATACTATGGCGAAAGCGACTATGCCCCGGGCGTTCTTCCCGATGCCGAGGTCCTCAACCTTCTTTTCACTCTCGAAGAAGTCTGTAGATGAGTAGAGGCGGCTTGACGCAAGAGTGTGCACGCTTCCCGGTTGTCCGGAGCCCTCGAATGCAACGCAATACACCAGGTCGGTGTGCGCCTCGTGCTTGAAGTCCTTGCTGCTGTGCGCAAACTGGCATCGCGAGACGTCGGCGAGTAGCAGCTTAGAATCGCTGATGAAGCCATCCGTGGTGTAGTAGGTCTGGTACAATAGACGTTAGCGTCCATTCCTCCGCGATGTATGCTCATTCGCGCGTCGACCGCTGAAGCTCTCCGACCGTGAGGCTATACTCTCGATTGACAAGGCTGGTGACCGCAACTCTTGACCCCAGCAAAGTGCTGTACCCCATGAGAAGACGCCACACTCTGCCTGGAACCGCGAGCACAGCCTAGTAGATGTCTCTGAACGCACCTCGTCGTGGCAGGACGTCTTCCAACCGCTCCCACTGCATGAAGTTCCCTGGTACAGGATGTAGTCTGCCTTCTCCGCATGGAACGAAAGCGGTCGGCCGACCGTCGCGGGAGGAAGCCCCATTTCGAAGGACTGCCATGTCCGACCGCGGTCTATAGTCTTGTAGTGTTTCTTGCTTCGCGACAGGATGAAAGCCTATGGCAGCCATAGAACGGGTTCAGGAAAGGATAGACGCGAACAACGCGTCGCCGAAACACTCACCACCCGGTTGTTGAAGGGATGCTCGATGACCATTGCCGCCTTGCCTTCCGGGACATCCTCCGCAGGACGCCATGTCTTGCCTTCGTCCGGGGAGACATAGACAATGCCTTGCACGACATCGTGGTAGATAGCGTCCTAGATGCATCCGAGCAAGCAGTCAGTACGCGCGTTACCCCGGACCGCATGGCGCACGTACGGTACTGTCATCAAAGAAGAAGAGTCGTGCCGGGAGATTGTCGAAGGGCGTGACCGACGACTGCGGCTGGGCGAGAGCACCGAGAAGAAGACAGGCTATTGTCCAGAGAAGTAGGGCGGCCCTGTGGTGGGGGGCCATGGTGAAGGTGTTGCTCGCTGCGGAGCACAGCGGCAAGCACTGTCAGTGCTGTGTGGCTGCTGTGAGTGGTAACGTGGAGGGTTCTAACGCGTGCGACTAATGCGCTTGAAGCATGATCTAATACTCTCATCACCACTGTTTATCGGGATTGTGATACACTACCCCAGTCTATTAATAGGCGTTCACATCTGAATCAAAGCGTGAGAAGTCCAGTCAAAATGGCCAAGTCTATCATTATCATAGACGCACTTCGTAGCCGAGCTCAGGCCTTGACTCCGTCCGTACGTTACGCTCGTCCTCCAATTGATGTTCCAGCGTACTCGCTGCGTCTACCGCTTGCAGGTCAAACATTGGACCAGCATGCCCATCTAGATATCTCTTGGAAACCTCGCTGCAGTCCCGGTCACGGTACTGTCTTTGCTGGGGCACATGCCTGCTGGATTCATGGGACAGAGTATACTCCTGTGCATGCATTGCATCGGCGATGTGGGAGTACCATTACTTGCGTTCCTGGATCGACGCCCCTATGCTCATCTGGTGTTTGTCCTTCTCCCGATGGTACCAGTATGTGTGCAAACAGCTTCGGGTCGACGTTCATGTCTATCCACCGCTAACTCCGTCGTCCCACCAACAGCTCCGTAAGCCTCGATAATCGTCTGTCAATGCACTCCTGTCACATGCGCTGTATCCTCACTCACTGAGATGTGATGCGCAGCGAACCTTCGATCGCGTCGGGGATAGCGCTATACTATCACATTCCGAAGTATAAGAGCAGGTCTGTGGACAGAGGTCGAACAGACTTACATCTCCATTGCACCTCTCTGCATCCGCACCGCACATCGATCCACCTACACCCGCACCTCCTGCCATGTCTCCGTCGTTTGTAGGCAAAGTCGCGCTCATCACCGGGTCTTCTCGCTCTATAGGCGCTGCCGCCGCAACCCGCCTTGCCTCGCTCGGCGCGAGCGTGGTCATCAACTACGTCTCGAACGCCTCTGCAGCGCAGGCGGTCGCCGACGCGATCAACAAGCAGGGCCCTGGCAAAGCCATCATCCTGAAGGGCGACGTCGGCTCTGTCGAGGACAACAAGCGTCTCGTCGCGGAGACCGTAAAGGCGTTTGGGCGACTTGACATCGTCGTGCTCAACGCCGGCGTCATGGACCGTCACACCCTCAAGGAGGTGACCGAGGCCGACTACGACAAGCACTTCAATACGAACGTCAAAGGCCCCCTGTTCCTCGTACAGGCCGCGGAGAAGCACATGTCAGCTGGTGAGCGCAGCTGTACCTACGTCGTGGAGTATTTGTGAAGCTGAGCTGCGATCTCCCCCAGGTGGCAGAATTATATTCTTCTCCACTTCGGTGGCGCATGCGTCCGCTGTGCAGCCCAACTACCTCGTGTACGCGTCGACAAAAGGGGCCGTCGAGCAACTCTCGCGCGTTCTCGCGAAGGAGCTGGGTGCACGAGGAATCACTGTGAACACCATTGCGCCAGGACCGATCGACACCGACCTGTTCCGCAACGGGAAGAGCGAACAGGAGATCAACTTCACCGCCGGTCTACACCCGCAGAAGCGCTTGGGCACTGCGGAAGAGGTCAGCAATGTCGTCACGTTCCTGGCCAGCGACGAGGCGAGCTGGGTGAACGGCCAAACCCTGATGGTCAACGGGGTAAGCTTCACCACATTGTGTGATTGAGCTATTCCACTCACACGTACTCGGGCAGGGCTTTGCTGTATGAAGGATATGAACACCGGTGTCGTACAGTTTCCGCAATGTATCCCTTGTATGAATATCAACTGTTCTTATCGTGGGTTATAGACCCTGGAAGGATGGCCCGTTCGTGAGCTTGTGAGAGATCCCGGCGCATGGGACAGAAGACAGCGGTGTAAGGGAAATAGAGTAATGATACAGATAGCAAGTACATGACGACAGTGATAGAGTAAGCAGTGCAGCAGTCCAAGACCAAAGCTCTAGTCGATGACACCCAGATGGTCCTCTTTGATTGTGCCTATGGCGAACTGTTGGGAGCGTCAACACAGATGTGAACGTCAGTGGTGGTTCTCCAGTTGCGAGAGGGCCGGAGACGGGAGAGAGATGTCGTACGTACGATTTCGGTCGCATCGACACGCGTCCCAACGATCTTCAGGCGCACTTTCGTGTTCTTTTCGATGATCTGGGGCGGCGTCGCAGAGGACCGACGCGTGAATGTGACCGGCACTGACCTGTTCTTCCGACGCGAAGGAGGGAGGGTTCGAGTTCGGGTCGAACTTCATGTCTGGATGGATGAGCTACACAGGCACAGGTGAAGACCACGTCAACGTCGGGGATGCTCGAAGGACAGCACCAGAGGATTTAGACCGAGCGGAACTCACCTGTTGCGAGACGAACACGGCCAAAGGTCCGACGTCTGCGAAGAAGCCCATCTGTCCGGCGGTCCTAGTTTCCACACAGCTCTCGTTGGATCTGGTCGAGCAACACACCTTGGTGACGCTGTTCACAACGCCGTCGACGACCTGGCCCTTGAACGGCTTGAACACGATCGCGCGGTACCGTGTTATGAACTCTGCCTGGCCGCTGCCCGCAAGCACCATGCCCTTGCCGATGTCTAGGATGGACACGACGGCAATAATGTAGCCGAATTCTCCGGAGCAGGTGCCCTCGACGTCCGAGTAGAGCTTGGACTCGAGGAAGTTCAGCATCCGTGGGCCGAAATAGGACGGATGGAGGAGGATGGTGTGCGAGAGCTCTTTCTGCGAGCGGTGAGAAGGGTCGTGTATGCATTTCATCGAAGCATCGTCTTACAATGAAGAACATGGCGGCGGCGGCGGAACCCCGGGAGGTCTGGACACCAGAGGGAGCGGAGACAAGCGTCGGCGAGGAGAGCTTTGGATGAGCTGCACAAGACTCGGAGCTGCGATTCACTGGAAACTGCATACATTCGACACGAAACTTGATACCAACCTGTCAATGCATTCTAACGGCCGACTAGCTCAGTTGGTTAGAGCGTGGTGCTAATAACGCCAAGGTCGTCGGTTCGATCCCGGCGTTGGCCAGCTTTTTGCTCTTTTGGTCCGGAGTACTCACACTTAAAAGCATGCTGCTTCACCACGCCATTATCCACACAAATGATTCCAATTGGACAAACCGCGCATAGGGATCGATTGGTACGATACACCCATACAGTACGTATTATCGAGGAAGTATGGATGGCGGACAAGCCGAGACGATGGAATAGCTGGATTGGCAAAGACGCAAAGGTATACCACTAGAGGAGCAAGAACATACACAGAGTCACGATACGCGTATTCTAGCATACATAACCGACCGACGGGCCGTCACTCGAGGGATCGAAGGAAGCCTCGGGACGCCTCAAAGCCCTGCGTGTTCTCCGGCTCGTGCCACGCGTTCGTCATCGGAACATGCGCCGCATACGGAATCTCGACGTACGTGAGCGCGCCCTCCCCGTTGTCCGCGACGATCCTGTCGCGCACCGTGCGCACCGGGTCGAGCGTCATCTCCCCGCCTCCGACGATGATGCACGTCGGCGGGAGCCCCTTGAAAAGACCCTCCGGGCTCGGGAGGCGCGTCGACCCGGGCGAAATCCACGCGTTCTCCCAGGCGGCAGCGGGTGGGAGGCGTCCAACGAGCGACTTCCGCGTGAAGCCGCTGGTGAAGAAATCGTGCACCAAGTCGTTGTTACAGTTGCGCTCGAAGGACGAGCCGGGGCCCTCCTGTGTGTTGCCCCAGTCCGAGGTGGGCGATAGCAGGAGCTGACCCCGCGGGCGCGCGGCGCCGGGTTCGGGGCCACAGCCGAGGGTGGGCAGCGCGGGCTGGGAGAGGTAGCGCGGGCTGGGAGAGGTAGCGCGGGCTGGGAGAGGTAGCGCGTGAGTTGGAGAGCGAGGTTCCCGTCCGCGGACTCGCCCATGATGAGGATGTTAGAGGGTTTGAAGCCGACATCGCGCACGAGGTACTGGTAGCCGGCGAGCGCGTCGATGAGCGCGGCGGGGAAAGCGCCCTGAGCGGGTCGCTCCAGGAGAGGCGGTAGTCGCACTGGAAGATGCGCTCGTACCCACTAGGGACGTAATCCAGCATCTTGCGATACATATAGCTCGTCGCGAAGTCCGGGTGCCCGGAGCCCATCTGGTCGAAGAAAAAAGCAAGCGTCAGGATGACTACGGGGTGCGAAAGGCGTGAGCCGAGTCGGGACATACGATGAAGCCGCCTCCTGCGAAGTGGGCGTGTATGAGCATTTGTGAGTTGAGCGGGATATATTGAGCAGCGCACTCACCGTGCAGACCATAGATGACCTTTTCGTCGGGGCCAGCTTTTTGGCCAACCTTGCCGTCGGGGCCACGCTTGCCCATCCAGTAGCCCGCGACGCGCTCCGCTTTGATGTCGTTAATCCGGGCGGCCTCCTTGATCTCGTCGAGCACGATGAGGTCGGGCGCGGGCTCAACCCACACGAGCCCGACCTGCTCGGCTTTGCCCGACTTCTCCACCGCGACGGGGTCGAAGCACATTACGCTGACCGTCGTGCGGAAGACGGCGGAGATGACGACGCGATAGCATTTTACGATGATCATACGCCCGAGCGACCATGGCACAGGGCGCGTGGATGGGAGCGCATAGCGCACTGCCCAGTATGGTACCCGCACGAAGAGGAGGGATAGCGCGGTGTAGAGGTAGTAGAGGGTTCGCAGTGGTTGGTGGCGAAACTGGAAGTAGGCCATCCTGCGGTACCAGCTAGGCACAGTGTCGGGGGAGAGCCGGGGGCGAAGCCGAGGACTCAGGAGCAAGGAGAGCTAGCAAGGGCGCCCGCCGACCACAGAAGGAGATAGACCTCAAAGTCGCGCCCAGTCGTGGTTGCAGGATCACTGCTTGAATCAGAAGACCACACGGCGCGGCCTGCGATGTTTTCTATCCTGGCAGGTATATATGTACGCGCGGTGAGCGTAGGCTATCCTGAATTTCAATTGAAAACCTCTCCGCTGGAATCCGGATCTGGGTGACTGCGGATGAACCTTTCTGAAGGTGAGACACACATACGCTGATGATGCCTGTGAGGGTGGCACGCCGCGCCGTCCCACCCTCGGGCGAGAGTTGCAGTTACCAAGCTGAAGGAAGTGCTCCTGCAGTACATGCCATGGAGCTATACCGTGGAGGCTTGAGGAGCAGATTGGAGTTGGGACTGTCGTGGCACGTACTACCTGGAGTTCAAGTAGCGTCTGTCTGGCCCAGCGGATATCGACCAGAATCGGAGCCTCACTCACCCGGTACAAGTACTCTTGGCTCGGACCCTACATGGGTGAGAGCTCGGATTTTGGCCATCATCGCCACTACGGTCGTTGATTTGTCGTAGCAGGTCTCAGCGTCGGCCCAGGGCGTAGTTTGGTTGTACGAGTCCGAGGACCCGTGCGAAAGACATCTGCGGACGCTCAGCGCTCAGCTCGCAAGTGCGCATGAGCGCCAGTTGTACTCGCACTCTGACTGCCACTCGTTTCCAGCTGCCCTGGCGACATGGCCCGAAAGAGCTAGGGACTGCGAGTGTACTGAGACGATCAACTCTCAGGTAAGTCCAGTGTTACCTCGGGCTCAATCTTTCGCTTAGATGCGTTACACCCAGTACCCAGTGCACAGCCTGCATGCATCGAGGTACCGATGCTAGGATGTACGATTCCTATGTCGACTCCTGCGTTTCTACACCTCCCTCGGCCTTCGGGGGTGATCGCCGAATCATACATCTCTGTTCTTGAGTAGGCCCCGCGACATAAAGTATACCCAACTCCAACCTCGAACCGGTACCGGTATGAAATGTCCGATCGGATGCGGTTAGGCAGCTGAGACTCCGCACGCCGCGGCCGGCATCAGAGTTTTGCAAGACAGTGGATAGGAAGCCCGGACACCTCCCGGAGCTTGTGGGCTGTATGAAGAGCAATTAGTGACCTCACTCCTACCGCTGCCCGCCGGTCAATACCTGTCAGTAGCGGTTTGTGGCTGAAGTAGCGGTCAGCAGCCGGTTCCCTGGTGCCCACGCTCCTTCCATGCCAGTCTGGCGTACTCCCGGTCCGACACAGCGGCGAGCGAGCAGCGTTCCAGGTCAACGACAGTACTCCAGCTCTGTTCTAAACCCACCCATGGCGGACAATGCATGAGGGCGCCCTGGGTGACAGGAAGACCGGCGGAGGGTGCTATAAGTACGCCTCTTGCGGTCCTCCTGCCTCTCATCACCACACAACCACTCATCGTCGAGCACCACACACAACACAATGTCAACGACTTTCGACCCGACCAACTTCGAGGACCTCGAGGCGCTCGCGGAATACCTCAGCGGCTTCAAGGATAAGGAGCCCGCTCGCGTCGACTGCTTCTTCGTCACGCTCGCCGTCCTCCTCGGCACGACCGTCGAGGAGCTCGCCAAGCAGCTCAACATGGAGGTCCCGCAGCCCGGTACCCGAGGCGTCGAACCCGCGGTCATCGTCAAGGCCATCAAGGCTCTGGGGATGAGGATCAAGATGTGGACGTACACGGAGCCGTCCGGCGTGGGCCCGATCCGCCCGGTGCGCGACGAGGCCCAGGGTGTGCCCGAAGCACAGGCCGTCGTCTCGGCGGACATGCCGCACGTCGTCGGCGTCGCGTACTGGCACCCCGTCCGCAAAGGCCACGTTGTCGTTTGCAAGTGCGTACAGATCAGCTGCACTGACGGTTATCCCCTCAACCTGATCTGACTAATTACGTTCTGCAGGGCGCCGGGGAAGCCTTACAGGCGCTACCTCGACTACCAGGCGAGTCGCGCCGGGACGGACGTCACAGACGAAGTGCGCGCGTCGAAGATTTGCATGATGTTCGGCTTCGATATGCAGGGCTCGACCGGGACGTACTTCGAGAAGCAGCGTGAGGCGATCGCGAAACTGGAGGTGGAGGCGAAGATCGACAAGATGGAGATGTAGGTGACGGCGGGCAAGGTGGAGGTGGATTAAGTAGGCGGCCCAGTTGACGAGGGCTGAGCACTGGGGATGTGATGAGCAAGATGTATCTGGGTGGAGGCCCGTGACAGGTTGCGGGGCACTCAGGACGGATCGGACGAATCGACTGTTGAGGTGACGGACTGCCCGGATTGGTGAAACCAATAAATACCAAGAGTTGTCGATTGCACACCGCCAACAAACATGCGAGAACGGCTCGGGAAGGAATTGCGATTAGAGCGGTGGTGGTCACATATACTAAACGACGCTTCGAAAGCAAAGACTGTTAGCATCTACCAAAGCGCGGGCTGGGAGGACGGATCATGCATGAGAGCGCTCAAACGGGCTTCGACTCCTTCGCGTTCTTCAACGCATGGCCATGGAAGAAGTACGCCACCGGGAGGTCCCACTCGCGAATGGTGAACCAGATCTTCGCGCCATACGCATACCAGAAAGCACCAAAGGCCGCGCCACCGAGATGTGCGTAGTGGTCGAACATCCTGCAAGGATATCGTCAAAACCCGCTGGACGTAGCTCAACACATCAAATGCCGTGCTTACTTCCAGCCGCGCAGCACACCGAGTATATCAAAGGCGACAAGGGCAGTGAAGCCGGTTTGGATATTGATAGGGAACCATGGGGGGATGACGAAGGTGATCTCCGCGTCGGGGAAGCCCAGCGCGGTGATGGCGAACATGGCGTATATCGCGCCGGAAGAGCCTAGAGAGTATTGGCCCTCGCTTGTCGCCTTCGTCGCTGCTGCGACCGCAGTCTCGGACGATGCAGAGCCGGATGTTGCAGAGGAAGCGGGACGAAGACTGCTTGAGGAGGGAGCGGCGGCCCTTAGCCTCGCGATCATCCTAGGGTAGCTCCAGCGCGCATATGCCACGTGCGAGACGAGGCCAGCAAAAAGACCCGCTGGAATGGGTGTTAGTATGTGGCGCCGGGCATCGCAGCAGAACGCGAGAGCTGACCAGAGACAAACAGCGCAAGCAAGTGCCACTTAGGTGAAGGCTCAGCCAGGACACCGCGCTCCTGCTCGGCCTTCTTCATTTGGATGAGCAACTGCTGGCTCGCTGCCGTACCTATACGTAGATGTTAGTTTAGCAAATATTTGATAACGACGGATCGTACCGAAGCTCGCTAGAGCCATGCAGTTGAATGCTAGATGGAAAAAGCCCTCGTGGCTGGCATGAGAAGGCGTCAGCGACTATTACGTAGAGCTATGCACTGACGAGACCGACCTGAAGGTGCTTGTTAGCAACGTGTATGACCGTCCCGACAGCGGGTTGTGCGTGAAACTGCGCATCATGAACGCATTCCAGCGCGGTACGCGCCACGCGAGGAAGACGGCAACGTTGACCGCGCCGATAGCCCAGCACATGCGCTTCCCCTCGGCCGCATTCAGGATCGGTTGAAAGACCTGCACATACGACCAAGTGACCATCGCCTTCATTGTTTCGGGGAGGTGCTCCATGTTGGTCTTGAGGCTGAGAAGGCCGTTTTGCAGTCGCTGAACGGTGAGGTCGGTAACAAGCTGGTTGGGGCATATGAAAGACACGTACCCGGCCAAAGGCATAGTACTTGGCTCGCGCGAGCTCTTCCGAAGTAGGTGGCCGATCTTTCTTCAGGCCAGCTTTGGGGTTGGAGGCGATGTACGCCCACCACTTGAACAGTTCATAGTTTGTCAAGTGCGCGCCGACAGCGAGGGCTCCGACTGTGCCCGCAATCACAAACTAGACAAAATGAAGTTCATATGTATATACCAAGCGAACGTGTGATTGCTTACCAGAACTTGGTTCCGTATGGGCACGTTGCGTACCGCGTCGGCAAAGGAGGGCAGTTTCCTCGCTTTCGCAACCTCTTCCCTGAACACCGGGGTCTTCGGCACACCTTCAGCGAGTACGCGCGGCAGTCGTCGCCCAGGAGTGAATGAAAAGGAGCGTTGTGGGGAACGACATGGCAGAGTCCAGAGTCTGGGTGAGCGTAGAGTCCAAAGCATCGCCGGCAGCGTGGGCGGCAGAGGCGCGCGTCCGCCGAGCTTTTGTGCTTCTTGCCTCCTGCCTCCTCGACCCTCGCCGAAGGGCTACGCACTCCCTGCCGCCACTCAATTCGCGAAGGGAGCATGTTCTTCTACATCTCCTTCCTACGACCACCGAAGACCCAGTCATTCCCGTCGGGCTCAATATCCATCACACCGCAAGTCTCCAATGATCTGCGGACGGAGCCTTTCGACGGCGTGCAAGAGATCTACTACTCGTGGTCGCTCGTGAACCCCAACCGCGCCGAACCGTATCCAAGTATCTCGGGGCCTCAGAAGTTGACGGAGTGGCGGCAAAGCAGCGCATACAAGCCTATCCCCGTACCGCTGCCTCAAGGTGTACGGGATGGACAGTCGTACCGACTGGTGCTCACCGCACATGGTCAGGGAAGACCGCACATCATCAACCTCGCCGCGCATGACCTCGGCGTGAGGCCATTCCCCGTGCTGTCCATGCCCATTTTCTTCAGCTCGCGCGCGAGAGCGGGAAACGCGCCGGAGAAGCAAGAGCAGATCGAGCGCGTGTACCGGGTCCCGTTGCAGTCGGGCGAAAACGGTTTTCTGACCGTGCGAGAGCAGACATCCTTCGACTTGGACAAGGTACGCTGTCCTATTGGGTCGCTCGAGGCAATTCACGCATTGTGTAGACGCCCTCATAGAAAATATGGGATAGCGGTATCGGTCTAAGTTCTTGGCTTGTACAACTAGCCCAAGAAACGTCTGCGGTCGGGGGAGAGAGTGATCTACTCTCTTGCGCGCGTGATTTGCTTATGTCCTCAGAGTGTCGAAACATCCTTGAGCTCGGTATGGTCTATCTCAAGCGTCCTCCCTGCTTGTTGCTCATCGCAGGTTAGGTGCGGGTACAGGGATTGTCTCCCTGACCCTCGGAGCTCTACGTTCCGCATTATGCAAGGAGAAGAGCGGGTGTATATTGACGACTGATCTTGGTTCGTAACCTCCCTCTTGCCAAGATACCGTTGCTCACTATGCGCAGAATCTGCGATGCCGCTCCTGGAACACAATATCTCCAGCAACGGGAGGCTCTTCGCCTCAGAGAATACGCGTCCCCAGCCTCTAGTGCTCGATTGGGACGACGAACGGCTTCCAGATGAGGTGCGCGCGGTCGACTCAGGCTTTGACGCCCTGATCATGGCGGACGTAACATACAACACCGCGTCGTTCCCTTTACTGGTCCGGACGTTGTCCTCTCTCATCCGCCTGAATCCGCCGTCGAAGCCTCCCGCGATTGTACTAGGGTACAAGGAGCGCGACCCTGCTGAGAGGACCCTGTGGGACCAAGCGAAGGACATCGGAGTCACCTTTGAGCTGGTCGGAGGGAGGAAGGGCGCAGGCGGTCAGCCCATAGAAATTTGGATAGGGCGATGTACGACACAGGCATGAGCGGTAATTGTAATATCAGGTGCGCCGTAGCGTTTGTAGTGCCCGCTATTCCGTCATCCTCGCGTACTCATCCTAAACCTCCAGTTTCTACGTACCCTTAAAATGCATGACAGTGGTTCGCTACAATGCTATAGGTATCCGGCATACAACACACATTGTCTAGCACGCTATAGTAAATCTGGCAGGGCGACTCGCAACGCGCACGTCATCGTGGCCCCGAACAGCCTCATACGTCCTGAGAAGCCTCGCGTTCTCCCAAGCCGGATTTGGATGGTCCTCTCACCCGACTGGCTTCCTCCCTGTACGTCGACTGTTACTTTGTCATTGCTGCGACTAACTGCTGGATCAATAGCGTACTAGGCATTTTGCTAATCAGATCACTGCCATAAAGCCACGTTTACCCCGCATGTGTTCGAGAAAACCGTATCTCCGAAGACATTTGTCTCTATGTCCTACGCTCCTGAACAGAGCGGCAAGTTCGCGGACCCGTATAGTTCTTGTCATGTCTTGAATCAACTTGCACTAATAACCCGACCCCTCCGTGTATAGCCTTTGATTCTCGACGGAACGAAACATAACGCATGAATGTCCTGCAACATGTTCATCGGCGATGTCATATGGTCATAAGGGCATCAAGCCCCTCCAGTGATTTTGACCTGCATTGGGATTCCCTGATTGGCAATCGCCTCGACTGAGGTGTGCTGGTCGGGCGCACGGCATTGTGGTCCCAAACATCTACGGATGACCGTCCAGAACCATATCGGGTGCCCCGAAGCTCAGGCTTCTCCCGAGGCGGGTCTGGCTACTCTGATGCTTTGCACGCAAGCACCCTGCGGCGGGCCTTTGCGCCATCTCGCGAACGGTTCGTCGCCCGAGCACGCCTATACACGCACCGTGGCGCGGCGCGGCGCTGCCACCAATCACTGATTTTGACTTTGCAGCCGGAAGTGCGCATCCGCGCACCGCGCTGGCGCGTTCGCGGGGCGCAGCGGCGCAGGGTCGTCGTGATCAATGGTGCGCGGATACATTTGCTGTGCTGTGCGTGTTGATAGGCTCTGCTGCTGCGACGAAGGCCACCACCACCACCGACGCCCACCCCTATGCGGATGCCGCAATGGCGTGTTGGCGCGTTGGGGCTCCGCAAGTTTGGTCGTCGAGACCGGTTGGCCTTGGGGTATGTTTTCCGCAGCGCGACATCTCTCGTGTGCGGGCAGTACGTGTACTGGATATCGAAGGTCTTCTTGCGCGACCTAGGTTCACTGGCTATGCCGCCATGTGTTCGCCAACATGCCGGGTTTACAAGCTTGACTCTCGTCCGACACAGGCCGGGGCCGGCTGACGTACTGGTCGAGTAAAGTTAGGTGCGACACCACGATGGCCACTGGATACTCTCCTGATCACTGACCAGGCCATTCGACCAGGCAAAGGCACTACCGCTGGTAAACCACAATTCAGCGTGTGGATGACACCTACCTCCATCGAGGAACTGCCACCGGTGCGTCGCTAGCCAAGCACTTGCCGGTATATCCAGCCACCGTCAAACGACGTCGTGCCTAGCCAGCGTTGGGGGCGCCCCGAGTATGCCGTGCTGTAGCTATGCCCAGGCTGTGACGAGAGCTGCGTGTGGTCCGCAATTTAGCACCCTGATCGCGGATTGACGATGGCGATGCTCTGAACGGACGAACGGGGCTCGAGACAACGGTGATTATCTTGATTATCTTTCATGGACATTCCACTGTCCCCCGTCCATAGTCGCACCCCGCGCAGGTCGAGCAGGGTTCTCGTCGGCTAGCCGTCTCGCAGGGCCTCTGAGAGCGGGACCGGCGTTTTACAGATCCGTAGTTGGTCGGACTATGACGGCATCGCCGTCAGCCGCACGACCCTCCGCAGAGAGCACGACCGATGCCGTCCGGGGCTGTCGGCGGAACCTTCGCTTACGAGCGACTACTACTGTAGCTTGGCTCGGGATCAATCAAAGTGCCAGGGTGTACACAAGCTGAAACGAATCAGTGTGGTCGAAATCAGGGAAACGAACATGGAATATGAATTCAAACACACGGCATACCGGTCACAGAAAGGAGAGGTTCTGTCCAGACGGATGGTAGGCGACATATGTCGGGGCAGCAACATAGCGGTTACACTGTAGATTTGGCCCGCTGCGCTGGTGGTCGCCATCGAAATGTGTTCGTGACATGTATGACGAGCTCGCTGGCCTCCGTGATCCGACTATAGAATTTAGGCGATTCTTCGTACGTGGAGACCTCCAGACGCTTGGAGAGCACCTCGTCATATCTGTCATGCGATATGTCTGACAGGTGCATCGACACCTTGGGTCGCAGTGGCCGATGTAGCAGGGCTGGCTGGATAACCAGAAGCTGGCAATCGCCGTCATCAGCTGGCGTTCCGGGATAGTGCTTGAGTAGTATATAGACTTATCACGAGGCTCTCACAACCCAGAGGCTGCTACCTATGCTGTCATTTGTCTGCGTCCTTGGACGTCTCGCCGATGTATGATGGTTTGTCAAGGGTACGCAAACGCAGCACGGTTCAAATCACCGATCACGCTGGTATTCACGCGGTACCGTCTATATGTCAAGGACATCGATGTGTTTCATAACGACTGTGATACAGTGGTGAGGTCCATTTGAAGTTTGTAGGTGCATCAAATGGCAGTGCCTTCTGGGGTTCGAGCATGCGACACATTCGCTACCTTGTCTAGAGGAGACGCAATCTTGCCGGGGTCATCATTGAGCGAATTCCACTGCAATATGATGACCTCGTATCCAATCACATAAGTACAAGCCGTGAATGCAAAGAAATCCAAGTAAAGAGTATTCACATCAAATCCACATGGTCTTCGACAGAGCGAGCCAGCCAAGGCGCCTGTCAGGCTCGCGCGAGGATGGACCGGCATTGTACCAAATTGCCTGATTGCATTTGCTTGATGTTGTGGATCGTAACCAGTACGTGAGGTCTTGTCCGGGTTCATGTTCCTACGTAGACTCGAGGCTGCGGAGAAGGCCCGGAACTGACGCCTCCGGTCGACTTCCACACATGCATACACTGGGTCCGAACACGACAGGTAGCAAAGTTGGATACCTACCACGCCCTGTACATCATCGTCGAGACACACGTTTGGTGCAAGAGATGCCGGAGAGAAGAAAGCCGAGGCGAGAGTACAAGAGGTCGAATTCGCCGGACGGATCGCCGGACGAGGTGAGTGGCTGGGAGAGTCGGTGATGGGAGGCCCGTACCGCCACTGGCGCTTCTGCGTCGCCGTTACTGCCCAAAACAGGCAACGTGATGTCACACGGCGGCCGCCGTGTCGTTCAACGCTGCTTGCGCGAGTCGGCCGCTCCCCTGCCGTCTCCTCGACGGATGCAATAAACTGGCGCCCCCATGCCCGCCGGCCAGTCACCGTCGATTACGAACACTCGGAGATCATCACGGCGTTATCGAGGGCTCGTGTTCTCGTCGCCTGTTGATTTTCGTCGACTTCGAACGAGGATTTTCTCCCCGGTGCGCCCTCTTCCACCTACAATCGCTGTAAACTCGCAGCTCCAGTACCGCGACTTCTAACCATTTCAGATCCGTGTAACTGTTTCTCATCTCTATCACGAAGTTACCGCCGTGTACACGAGTGAAGTCCCGCCGGCAACCCCGCAGCGAGTCAGCCGCCTCTTCTGACTGTCATCAGAGATTGCGGCTACGAGACGTTCCATGCACGTTGGTCTAATCATCGGTCCTCTCAGCTATCCCGGGCTTCTCCTTCTCCTTGACATTTGTTCTTCGTGAAACTCAAGCGGCCTAACGGGGAACTTGTCCGACGACACATTTTCCGACATATCCTTCTCCACACGATTCTCAGGCACGGAGGAATATAACGAGCCATCGGGTACGGCTGCGCCCTCACTGCTTTTGAGCTGATCTCTGCCCCACGCACTCAATTACGCCACGCGGTTTTTGACATGGTCCCACGGGGCGACCGGAGAAAGATACGTCCTGCATTCCGACTTCGCCGGCATTTCGACGAGGACAGTACCGATGTGCACCACACCATGTGTCCTGGTCGAGAGCTCGTGTTTCATAGTCCGTGATGCATCACGTACTGTGGCCCGATTCAACGGCTCCGTCTCCTTTTCCATGCAGTGGTACTGCGATCGAGGGGGGACCTAAAGTGGCCCCTTCCCTCCGGGGCCTTAGCACTGCCATCTGTCACTATGAGAGGACGACGAGTCTTCTCTTGTACCTGTGAGTTGGCAACTGCTTCCTGCGATGTCATGGATACAGTTGTTCATTTATTCCCGCGGCCAACTGTTGATTTACTCGCTACGCTGACGTTTTCCTAGGTGCAAGACCGCCAGCAGCTGTGGCATCGCGGAAGGTGAGAAATAGAGTTATTGGGGGCGTTTCGTTGATATTAGCATTGACTGATACCGCCATCGCTGTAGGGTATGACTTCTCCTCCTCCCACTAGTAACAATCATCAACCATCCACACCGTCCTCACAGCCAAGAGGCATGGCTGAGCCCCGGAAAACATGGCATCACGTTTACTCTATATCAGTGAGCGGCCGATCGCAGGCTCTACGTCGCCGCCGGGATTGTCTGTGCTCCTCTCCGCAGAACATGGTGAGTGCATACGGAAGTAGACTGCGAGATTCCACTCCACTCACTGCTATATATCCAGTACTTCTCAACCATGTCGGCTCAGACTCACAGTCACGTACATCCTACACACCTCGTCCACGTCCTACAGCTCCCTCATCACCACTCCATGGACCGCAGGTACTACGACGAATCCCAGCAGGCGCAGGGCGGCGCTCCTCCTCAGCACTCGCCAGATGACGTCCTGCTCTGGCTCGACTCCCTTTCTGGACAAGCTCCCGACCCTGCGGGTAGCTACACCTTCTCCCAGCAATGGCTCTCGGAGCAGGCCTACCCCCCAATGCCTGCTCAGCCATACCCTCAAGGCTCTTCTCACTACCCGCAAGGCATCCCCCAGCAATACCCACCAGGCGTCGCCCAACAATACCAACCAGGCGCCCCTCAGCACTATCCTCAGGGCACCTCCCAACAGTACCCACACGGCTCCTCTCATCAGTACCCGCAAGGCCAACCCCAGCAATACCCTACAGGCGCATCGCAGCAGTTCCAGCAAGGCTCCTCCGCCCAGCCGCAACCCATCGCCTACGGCGCCGATCCGCAGGGCTACGACGACTACGACTACGAAGGCTCCTCGCACGGGTCCTACTCCGAGACCGAGAGCGCGGCGGCCAAGCGCAAGATCGCGCTCGACCCCAGCCAGCCCTTGACCGTCGACGGCAAGCCCCGCGCACGCGTCTTCGTCGCCTGCGACCGCTGGTACGCCTGCCCGCCCTCCGCATCCAGCTCCTTGTCGCTCACGCGTCCGTGTCCGTTTCTCTTTGCTGCTCGTCTCGCCGGCAGCCGCGTGCGCAAGCTGCGGTGCGACGGCGCGAAGCCCGCGTGCTACCACTGCCAGAAGGTCGCGCACACGGGCGTGGAGTGCAAGTACGACCCGACGCCGAAGCGCCGCGGGCAGGACAAGGCGCCGCGCACGCGCTCCGCCGTCGGCACCCGGCTCCCGCGGCGCCCTGCCGTGAAGAAGGGCGACCGCGAGGGCGGGGCGGGCGGGAGCCAGCCAAGCCAGGGCTCCGGCGCAGAGCGCCGCTGAGGCGCCCGAGCCCGAGCCTGTCATTGCATCCGTTGGCGTCCGCCGCTAGAAGGGGCCCACGGGGATCAGGAGCTAAGATTGTACGCTCCCCTCGCACGTTTTGGCGGGTTCTGGGTGATGTCTGACCGCAAAGTGTTCGCCCGTAGTTCCGTTTGGGGTCGTACAGGAGCGTTACAATGTGTGCCAATAGCCTGCCGTTGAGGCGACGTTTATGTTTATGTTGTTTTCGTATGTCGTTGGTCACGACGGTATGATAGGGGCCGATAAATTATGTATATCACAGTTGTATGCCAGGGTTAGATTCGCCGCTGTCATTAACCACCCGCCGGGAACTTCCAGACTGTTGCGTGGCCAGAGTTTGGTCCGGACTCTCCAGTATACTCCTCGCAAAGACGCCGATCAATCACGCGAAACTCGACCCTTCAAGATATCCATAGCATATCCTATGTACAAAATCGCCGGTGCGCGTGCTGGTAGTCCGGCAAAGTGAACGCTCGCGGCCGCGGCACCGACGCGGTGGCGCTCGTGCGCGCCCGGGCCAGCTGTTCCCGCTCGAGCTCCTCCCGCGGCCTCTCGATATCGGGTGTCACCATCTTCTCCGAGTAGTACTCCGCGGGTCGCTCGATGTCGGGCGTCACCTCCCCCGCTTCGTCTGCGTAGAACTCGGACACGTCTAGGGAGTGCGCGGTGCCGAGTGTGCGGGGCGACAGCGGAGGCGCCGTGGAAGATGCCGTGAGGTTTGCCGTCGCCCCGGGCGCGCTGGTTTCGTACGCTGAGACGTTGAAGTCGAAGGAAAGAGGCTGATGTGTGCGGTGTTGTGCGTGTGGCCGAGCGTTGAGGCTATAACGGGCATCCTTCGAGGTCAATGGACGTCCCACAGGAGGCAAGGACAGGACGCACCACGTGAGCAACGAGGTCAGGTACACTGCAAAATAAAATGCAGGTTAGTCGTGATACGGGCAGGGCAGTGGGTGAGTCAAGGTACGCACGGATGCCGACTTGAATGTAGAACGCCATGGACAGCCTCGATCGGCCCTTAGCCAGATACTAGGGGCGTCATCAACGCGAGAGCAGACGAAGAAGATTTGAAGGGCTCACGGAAACCATACCAGCCATATCTACCAGACTGTGCGCGAGTACAAGTCATCAGTAGCGATGTCTTCCCGACATAGAACTGGCATACCCTGGAATCAGGCCTAGCGTACCGGTGAGCATACGCTACAAGGGAGACACAAACTGTAGACTGAACACGAACCTGTCTGTACGGTATACGCAATCAGGGTGTTTGAGGTAGAGTAGGGTCTGGGAGCGGGGGCGTCAACATGGCTCCAAACATCATAGAATGAACATCCCTTCACGCACATCTTGGATAACGCCCTCGCACTGCGCACTCGCACGCACAATATGATCGCTAGGACAGCATTCGCAGCTACGCCGGTTGCGAACGCAATACGCGTGACCGGCTGTATGTGTGAGTGAGTACTCAGTTTTCACGGCTGGCCGGTGCGAGCGGGCGACATACCACAAATGTACGATATGCGCCGTTCGCAACATAGCTATGATGGGTGTCAACAAGACTGCATGAACGACGAATGCAGGGCGACGTACACCTGAATGCACGTTACTACATAACACGCTGCGTGGCGGGTAAGTACGCAAAAGGAGTTTGAGGAGTGAAACGCACCCAAGGAGGCGATAGTGAGCAGGACCTACGCCGGCGACGAGTCAATTTCTTGTTACGCGTCTTCAACAATTCTCGGTTCGTGCGCACCGTCAACGTCAACATAACGATATACAACACACGATGTGGTAGGTTGCCAATGGATGGGCACACTGTCCGGACACAGTGAGGAAGTCATCGGGTGAAAAGCGCGGGGATGGACGTACACTTCCCCAACCGATAGACGTATATCCTAGACAAGAACCTCGGCAATGGGTCATGCAGTAATTGAACATTCCACTCACAATCGAACGAGAGATGTCTCTATCGCCTGTCCGAAGGGATCAGTACTCAGTAATCGTCGTACCAGATGACCAACTCGACGTACGTTCACCAGCAAGAAGAACTACACACGCCGTCGTAAGCCTGATGCATTGTTCTCGTGACGGATGGAAGCGCTCACATCTACCGACCTGCGCAAAGTCAGTACAAGATTACGACGTCCATCGACTCGGCTCACCATGTAGGGGCTTTACTCCGCTGGAAGAGCTTTTCGATCACGTAGTACCACAGACCGTCCGCTGAGATCACCAAGCTGAACGTGCAGAGCAGCCTTCGCGTCCCTCATTCAGCACACAATGACGTGGATACGTGAGATGCAGCGTACCATCCTATGCCAACCTTCGAAGGGACGCGTGATCAGTATGATGTGCATCTGCCAGGGCAGGCGAACCACACTTACGAATAAGCTGAACCATCGTGAGTCTGCTCCTCTCCCTACGGTGAAGTATCGCCAGGCCAGGCTGAGTGCATTCCCGTAAAATCTGGGCGGACTGTCGTCAGCGGCAACGAGCCACGGTGAATCGTGGGCCATGACATACATTGCTTGAAACACACAACCCAAGAGAACCGCGCCCAGATCGAACTTCGTAGCGCCGGCGCTTACTACCATATTCGCGTGATGGGAGACCAGTTGAGTAAGTTGCGGCGGGCGCAGCTGCAGAGTAGATGAGGGGGATATGGTAGTGCCTCTGAGAGTAGCCTGAGCACTGTATCATGCGGTTCGGCGTCGGGGGAGCGTGCATGTCTGCATAGCCTGTGGAAGAGCCGCCTGCTGGACGATCGGTTACCCACAGATGCACCGCCGGCGGTGCGGATGCTGTCAATCGCGCCCACCCGCGTCCCGCCGCATCCTCCTGTGTTGCGCCACGGGTGCCAGTGGGGCAAACGCGGAAGAGGAGACGTGCCTGCGGAAGGCGAGATTGCCTGGATCTGAGCGAGCCACGCACTCATGATCGACATGACGATGAAGATCTCTGTGGCAGGAGTTCTCTCCGGCGGGTCGTGCAGGCATGCGAGGAACGTTCGCGTAGTACGGGGGTCCGCTCAGGCTGGAGTTGGTCCTGTGGTGGATTGTGTTGACTCTGGCCGCGGGCGGAATCCGAACGCGGAGTGATGGCCCCTCGGGTTTCTCGACGCTGATTGGGCCGATGCCCACTTACATTCGATCTCCGCTCACACTTCTCTTCCGAACCGAGTAGTTGCTGTGTAGTTCGCCTGCCGTGGCAGATCCAGCTTGACTCGTTCACGCGGCTGCGGCTTATTGAATGAACACGTCGTGAACACACCAAAACATGGCTCATGTTTAATTCATCCGAATAAGGCACGAGAAGCTTCAGTTCATCCTGTTTCGCAGCGCCATCCAATGGATTTGTCGCTTGGTGTGGTGTTACTGAAGTCTGTCAAACGTGGCTTGTATCTCTATATCGTGCCCCTGTGAAAGTACAAACAAAACCCCACGCGGGCCCCTGTACGCAATCCGATCCCGATCTGCCGCTGATGCCAGAGGCGCGCCCCTCAGCAGCAACCCTACGCCGCCGGCCCAGACCCTCCGCGACCCGCCCCTGCTACCTGCTACGGATATCTAACCACCTTCGTCGATCCGCGCGCCGTGGGGCGGCAGGCAGCGTCACCGCGCGCCGCGGCCGCACACTGGCCACAGACTCGGCGGCGAGCGCCCCCACCTGCCCCTGCGCGAGCGCGAGCGCGTCCCGCTCGAGCTCCTCCTGCGGCCGCTCGATGTCAGGCGTCATCGCCTTCTCCTCCACGTCCTCCGCCGGAGCGAGCGCGGACTGGGCAGCGAGCGGCCCTGGCTGGGTCGCGTCCGCCAGCGACGAGCCGCGGTCTGTTGTGGGCGCGTCGGCGTCGTCGAGGATGCTGAAGTTGAGCGAGATGGGCTGGCGGATACGCTGTTGGACGAGGCGGCGCGTGTTGAGTCTGCGAGTGCATGTTTAGAGCGGGCGCTGGGAGTATGAGGCTGTTAAGACAGCTTGAACGTACGAGGTGAGAAGCGAGCTGAGGTACACTATTTCAAGATGTTCGATCAATCGCGGGGGCGCACATGAGATTGTGGATAGACGCACGGAGTCCGATTTGTAGGTAGAACGCGATGAATATCTGCGTATCCGGGACGACGATGAACTGGGCCAACATCGTGAGTATGGATATATCGCGATATAATCACAGCACAGGCTCACCGCGATCATGCCGCCCGTCTCTACGATGCTGAACACGGCAAATAGTTTTCAGGGCCGGCCCTTACGGTGAACGCGCGCTGCCATACCTCGGAAACAGCCCTGTAGCGATGTCAGATACACGCTGTGAAGACGAATATGACTGACTGCGCACCTGTCTGCAGAGTGTACATGATCATATTGTTGATGGCAGAGTCGGTCCTGCACATCATACGTCAGTGAGAATTGCAGTCGTGCTGCCTTATGGATATGAGGGCCTGACATACCGATGGAGGCCCGTCCTGGCGCTGTGGAGCCATAGGCACATCAGGCCAGTAAGAATGGCATCCGCGGTCCACCCAACAGCGAAGATGAGGTAGAACATGGGCTGTGCGCTGTTGTGAGACACAAGATGCGTGCAGTTGCGAGCGGCGCGGCGTCCACACACCTTCAGGAACGGCCTGTCTTTGCCTGTCGTCGCGGCGTCCGTGGTGTATCTGCTTGATGTCAAGCAGGAAACGACGTGGTATAGGCGAGGATGCTCACAAGCGGATGGAGATGACGATGGACGCGACTGCGATGGCATTGGCGTGAGAGGCGGAGAGCGTTGGAACTTGACCTACTCACCGACTTCTACGAGACAAAGGAGCACCTGCGGCATAGTTACGGATCACTGAGAGGACGTCTATGGAAAGACTGTGAGATACTCACCGTCAACGCCAGTAGGAGCGTAGACAGGATGCGCCCGCGGAAGTACGAAAGCGTCTTGCACACTATGCAGTCCCGGAACCGTCAAAACGACGATGGAAAACAGCGCTAGGTGTAAGGACGTACACTTTGCCAGGCGGTAGACATATAATCTGCACCGGCGCGCGATCAACATCATGGCTCCGGAGGGGGATGACTGGCTTACACTCTGACCAGCGTTGCTACGACTGACTGTACATGACGTTAGCCGCCCTGACGAACCTGTGAGACTGTTACAACGTACGTTGATGAAGAGAAAGAACTGGAGCAAAAGTGCGATGATGAGTACGACTCGTGGTCGTGTGATATTCTGCCAGACTCACATCTACCGTCCTGTGGCAGGCTCGCAAGCAGCGTGGAGAACAATCATGATGACGTACTCACCACGGCGCGTGTTGACCTTGCCGGAACAAGCTGTCCACCGTGAAAAACCACAAGCCGTGCACGGTGACGGCTACGCTGAATGTGCATAGGAGGCTACAGATATTGCGGTCGGTTCAGCCATGTAGCTCTTCTTCTCTGGGCCGCCAGGAGGACGTACCACGCGACACCAATCTGGAAGGCGTACCGGTCAGGATATAGCCGAAAGACATGGAGGACACTATACATACCGATACTCGAAACCACCATGGATCCCCACGCCGTCCTACGGTGTGATATCGCCACGCGAGGGACAGAGTGTTGCCATAAAAGCTGCAGATATCAGGATCCCTGCACGCGTAATCCGAAGTCAAGGCGGACGTACACAGCCTGGACGATGCACCCCACGAGGATCGCGCCCAGGTTCATCTCCTGCTTTTGCGCCGCGCTCGCCGCGACCGCTCCGGGCGAGCTCGTGATGTTGGGCGCTGACATGTTGGACATGTCCGGATTGCGATGGACGTGGGTTGGACGGTGGTGAAGACGAGCAGGAGGGCGTGACGGTGCGGGGCCACGCGAGGGGCGGGAACGGGCAGGGTGACGTGCGTCTCAGCGTCGGACACTGAGGCAGGCCCGCGGGAGCGGATCGGGGGTGGGGGATCGGGCGGCCATATACGCATCGCCCGTGCGGGGCCCGGATGTAATCTGGAAGGTGGGGGCGGGCAGGGTACTCTCCCGCGTCGGCGCATAGTGGGCGCGCGCGGCGCACCGACAGATCGACGGCGCCGCAATGGGCCCAGTGCTGTCAGAGAAACGCGCCGTCGAGGTGGTCAGCCTCGGGAAAACGGTTACAAACCAACCTACGATTCCGTGTAGTATGTTCCAAAGGGAACATGGCTGGCAGACAACGTTGACGATTGCACGCGCCATGCCAGCTCAGGGGCGATCGACAGCGGATCGCTTGCAAGGTGGGTTTCGATTCGTGCAAGCCGTGAGCCTAGATCATGATTCAAGCCATCATGCAGCTCAACTGTCTGGCCTCCTTGAATAGAAAATTCAACGATGGCATATGCAGCCAGTCGTTCACAGTCGCCGCGGGACTTGCGCGGCCCTGAACGAGGTGGAGTTCTGCTGTTATCCGACGCTATGCCCAAACTGGGAAGTCCGCTGCCAGTACACCGCCACCAAAAAACACGGCGAGCGCTTCTTCGTTTGCTGCCTCCAGCATTCATATTCAATTTCCTTCGATGAAACAAAATCAGTAGCAAGTGCAGGACTGGACAGAAGCGGCCATCGTGCGAAGGGAAGTCAGCGCGTCTGTAAGCGGAGAGCGCACCGAGCATGAGGGCAGCACCGTTACGTAGACTCGGAGGACCGCGCCTTTTCAGCACGCTCACGCAGGGTCTTGTAGTCGAAATGAGCGACAAGGAAGCCCGAACAGGTGTTTCGCAGCAGGTTCGCAGCATCGCAAACATGGTGAACTGTTTGCGCAGCCACGGGCTGACAAGCTGAACGGCATGCGTCCGGTGTTCTGGCTGCGGAAAGACGCTGAAACGACATGAGATGCGAGAGTCGTGGGCATCGGATAGCCAGTAGGGGGATAGCGAGAGACCAGTGGCCACTGAGGTGCGGTTACCGGTATATCCAGGAGGAACTCGGATAGGTGCGCTGCGCTGCGAACACAACGTTACCGCGAGAGCAACGCGAGAGAGAAGAAGGACCCGAAGGACGCCCTGTCGCGATGCACATTCCTCTTGGCGACGAAGAAGTTGAGGACAAGAGTAGTGGGCCGAGGAGTGTAGTTGGAGCACTTCGTGTATACCAGAATACCAAGGAGCATGGCATACGCACAAGTACACCCAAGAAGAAGAAACCGGGCGCGGTATGTGGCTTGGGCAGCATGTGAGGATCGCCTGTATGCGCTAGAGTGCACCGCATATCGCAGCAAAGCTAACAAGAATATCCGCGTGTCGGCTAACCCTGCTGCTGCGCAGCCAGGTGAGAAGATGCATCGCCGTGCTCGACACCGGCGTCGTATCCGCCTGGACGAGGGACGAGGCTGACACAGAGAAACACAGGCCGCAGAGGCTGGCGGAGACGGTGGTCGGAAGTGTCGGAGGACAGCCCGATGCGGAGAGCGGGGGCGCGGAGTCGGGGTGGCGGGGGCTTGGCGGATCGGCTAGGCGCGAAGCTGCGGATCGGCCAAGTGTAGCGAGCGCCAGGCACAGCAAGCACGACGGGCATAGCGAAAATCTCGGGGACCGACTATTGGGGGAAAAGTCCACGTCATTGGATACCTCCCCCTAACATTTCACCGGCGTTTCCCGGGCCGGGAAAGAAAACCTCGTGCGTGCCTTCTTCTCCGCGGAGAAGCCTGAGCCCGACAATGTAACATTCTCCGGCGCAGACAAAGGAAGGGAGAGGTTACCGTTACGAGATATTTTCTATCCCCGCAAATGGGGGCACTACTTCTCCTATACAAGACAATTCCCTCCGAATTTCCGTCGGTGCAAAATACCCGCAAATGGTGATACTCTCGGCCCGGTGTGAGGTAAACTCCTCGGCTGCGGGGTGACAACCGGTGATAGGCCGGGCATTTGGCGTCTAAAGGAGCGGGAAAGGCAAAGAATACACTCGGGCGAGGTTTTCTCCTCCGTACCTATCGGACATCGCCAGAAGAAACCTCACGCTGCAGTCACGCAGCATTTCTCTGTCCAAGCAGAGGCAGCACCTGTCTGCCCATTCTTGGAGCCTGAGCGGCGAACCTGTGATGGTGATTTTCCGCCCCAGAAAAGGCTGGGTTGACGAAAACTCCTTGATCACCGCTCAGACAAACCTCCGGCGACCAATATCCAGCGGACGGTTACTTTTCCCTCCAGAGGATGCTTGGGCGACGGGCGGGAAGGATGAAGCGATAGTCGTGGTGGTATGTGTTCTTGTTGCTCTGCATCTGCCACTTCTTAACCCGCTCATAGTCAGCTCATATATCGTGAGACAAAGAGAGAGAGAGTATGTGTCTGTGTGTGTCTGTGTGTGTAGGGACAAGACCTAGCAGGCGTGACCCTACAGGCAGCGTACACCCACCGCTCGCACCTCTGTAAGCCGTACATGGTACCCTCAGTGCACCGCGCGTCAATTCACGGCGGACGGCCAGGTAATTATGCAGCTCCCCGCCGCAGACAACACGGCATTTCGCTGGGTCAGATACGCGTCGCAATCATCGTCGCAGAGCGATACAGGAGTGCACATCCGCCGCGCGAAATATATACTTGCCAAGCGCCCCCCCATTCCTCACGCCGCGTACACGACAGGACGATAGACTGCCTTCCATCGCACACAAACGCGTCCCGTCGGACTCGTACATCCCTTCCTGCGCCAGCGCAGTGCGCCACCCGGTTCTGCGTGCGGCACAACTCGCCGCGCGCCAGCACGACTCGCCACCCGGCTCTACCACCCGCCACGCGGCGCCGCGTCTGGCCGCGCACCAGCACGACTCGCCACCCGGCGCCGTGTCCTGTCGTGCGTCGCTGTGTCTCGTCGCGCACCGTTGTGTCTCGCCACGCGCACCAATACGGCTCGTTTTACGCCATCACGACTCGCCACCCGGCGCCGCGTTTCGCCGCGCGCCAGCACGACTCGCCACCTGCAAGCCGTACACAATACCCTCAGAGCACCGCGGTCCCGCCGTGCGCCGTTGTGTCCCGCCGTGCGCCGTTGTGTCCCGCCGTGCGCCGTTGTGTCCCGCCGTGCGCCGTTGTGTCCCGCCGTGCGCCGTTGTGTCCCGCCGTGCGCCGTTGTGTCCCGCCGTGCGCCGTTGTGTCCCGCCGTGCGCCGTTGTGTCCCGCCGTGCGCCGTTGTGTCCCGCCGTGCGCCGTTGTGTCTCGCCGCGCTCCGTTGTGTCCGCCGTGCGCCCCCACGACTCGCCGTGCGCCCCCACGACTCGCGATGCGCCACCACGACTCGCCACTCGGCGCCGCGTCCCGCCGTGCGCCGTTGTGTCCCGCCGTGTGCCGTTGTGTCTTACCGCGAGCCGTTGTATCCCGCCGTGCGCCCCCGGGACTCGCCACCCGGCTCCACCACCCGCCACGCGGCGCCGCGTCTGGCCGCGCACCAGCACGACTCGCCACCCGGCGCCGTGTCCTGTCGTGCGTCGCTGTGTCTCGTCGCGCACCGTTGTGTCTCGCCACGCGCACCAATACGGCTCGTTTTACGCCATCACGACTCGCCACCCGGCGCCGCGTTTCGCCGCGCGCCAGCACGACTCGCCACCTGCAAGCCGTACACAATACCCTCAGAGCACCGCGCGTCAATTCATGGCGGACGGCCAGGTAATTATGCAGCTCCCCGCCGCAGACAACACGACATTTCGCTGGGTCATATACACGTCGCAATTATCGTCGCAGAACGATACATGAGTGCACATCCGCCGTGTGAAGTACAGATTTGCCAAGCGCCGCCGCATCCCTCACGCCGCCACGACAGGACGATGGGCTACTTTTCATCGCATGCGAACACGTCCCGTTGGAGCACACCCCTTCCCGCACCAGCGCAGTTCGCCGCCCGGCTCTGCATCATGCGCGTCTGGCTAGCATGACATGAGTCGCTGCGAGCCAATACCATTCCGCACATGCCGCCCCGTCTCGCCGCGCGCCGGCGTCACTCTCTCCTGCGCCAGCACGGCTCGCTACCCGCCGCCGCCGCCGCCCATACCTTGCCCATGGTGAGATCTCGTTCCGGCACGCCGCGCGACGCGTCCGCACGACGTTCCCCGCGCCAACCCGTCTCGCCACCCCCCGCCGCGGCGCCCCATACTGGCCCATTGCGTCTTGCCAGAGCACGCCTCGCCATGCACCCACACCCCTTTCCACGCGTCGGCCTTCCTCCCGTCCCGCCAGCGGGTCTCTTCGTGCGCCAGAAAGCGTTGTACCGCCTCAACGCGCCTTGCGGCACGCCCCCGCCACCCGCCGAAGCGTCTCGTACCGGGGCGACAGACCGCGCGTCTGCCATTGCATCGCGTCCCGCCACCCCGCCGTTGCGTGCCACTCGCCTCGCATCGGCGCGCATCGGCACACGCCAACACGCCTTGCATCCCGCCGTAGCACCGTGTTCTGGAGCAAGCATTGCCGCCACCCTCGCCGTCAATGCAACTTGCGGCGCGTCGACGCTACTCGGGTTGCGTCCCGCCGCGGTACGCCTCGTCGCGCGCCAGAGACCCCTGCGTCCCGCAGTTGCCGCGAGACGACACCATTCGTTCTGCACTTGCTTGCCGACTTCGATACGTCCCGCCTCTCGCGAATGCGCCCACACAGGACTCCCGTTGCGGCGCGCCAATACGCAACGTGTCTCGCGGTCGCGTCCTGCCTCGCCCTGATACACGTTAACTATATATACGCCAGCAAATCTCGCACGCGTGCCCCAGCGGCCGCCATACGCGCAGACTCTCATTGCCTGATATTTCACCAAAACTCGCGACTCCTCCTGTTGCATCACAAGCAAGTGATTCGTAGTACAGAGACAGCAATGAAGAGCATATGCATGAAACATAACATGACAAAACTGTACAGCAAATCAACGATACTCCCGGTAGCACGGATGGATATCTCCCTTCGTCTACTTCCTGTCAACACCAACATACCACAAAACATCCTCCGGCATTGGTTCGAGTAGATCGGAAACACCGTGAGCGGCTAAAACCGAGTGCATGCGGAGGATATAGGCTGTGAGTCGCCCGCCCCTCAACTTGTGCCCCGTGGAGTCGACCCGGATGAGGCGACATAGGATGATCCATTCCACAATCTTCTCTTCGATGCGCAGAGCGCCGGCCTCGTGAGCTTTGAGCAACTCGGTGAGCTCCGTGGACATATCCTCGAGAAGGTCGCTGAAGGCTACCAATAACGTCTCGAATCTGGTATCAGAGACGTCGAAACATAGCATACTCACTCGTTGTATCTTGGATAAGCTTCTTGACAGATGCAGAGCATACCATGGCACGACCGTCGTTGCGTGAGGGATCGAAGGGGAGGGGACTACGGTAGTATCAGCTTCATCCTAATCAATAGATGGGTCGATGGCAGACGTACGTGACAATCTCCGTCTCAGCCACATATGGGGTCTGCTCTGGCTGTACCGTCGTCATCGAGATCAGTGAGGCTGGGACTATGTCAAGGAGAGGGAAGCTCGATGAGGAGGGTAATGCGAGGAGTGGGTATAAGAGCGTGGACGTGCGACGGAGATGCGAAGCAGTACTGACCCACATGAACGTGCCATCAGGCTGCAGCGAGTACGTCGTCCATCGCGTGAGAACCGTTTCTTTCCCCGTGTGCCCGCCGCCCTTGAGTCTCAAGATCTCACCAATCACTCCGATAAAGGCACGATACGGCCGTGAACTAGAGAGTGTGCAAGTCCCACGACAGATGCCAACGTGACGTAATTGTAGAAGGCCCTATGAGTGGGCTCCGGACCAACTGGATTGGATAGCAGACTAAATCGAGACATACATGGTAGAAAGATGGATTACAGGGCGCCGCTAGAAGGTCACTCCGGTTCCGGCCGGGCGAGCAGATCACGCAGAGTCTGCGGGATGGAGAAGTCGTAGTCGGCGTCGATGATGTCGAGCTCTTCGATCTCGTATGGCTGCAAGCTCTTGAGCCATCCGGGATCGTAGCAGTTCCGCCAAAGTCCACGAGGCGCCTGCCCCGGGACGGTTCTGCTCTCGGCGTGAAGGATCCGTTTCCTCGGCATGTTACCTGGAGATCTCCTCTTCCCTTCGGGGCGCTGGTTCTTGGGATTCGCCCAATGTTTACGCCACAGAGCGTCCAGCAACCACAGGAATTGGCGCAGTGCCTCGCTCTGCCAAGCTGCGAGGACGATACGGTACCTCGCTTGATGCTGGACCGCGGGACCATCGGTCTCGTCATCGCTCATATGCTTCGGTTTCAGACGCATTAGGAGGACCGTATGCTTCGATAGTCGGTAGATGACGAGGGTAAGGTTTCGAGATTCGCATAGCTATAGCACGTCAGCATACTTCCAGGACATAAAGCACAACGACACTTACGGTCTTCCGGCGTGAACGCTTGGCAAAATTCCGCCGCTCTTCATCTTGCTCCTTCTTGAGCTTGGCCTGCTTCTGGAGGAGAGTCGCCTTCAACTCCGGGTCTTGGGCGTCCTTGATATCCCCCGCTATCTTCAAGGCGATCTGCGACTTCCGAAACTTTTTGCGGCAAGTGTCCATGTACATGTCCAAGACTTCACCTATGGTATCAGCGTGGAGCAGATGAGCCGGAGTGGGGTTTTGCTGAGCCATGCTTCCACCCTCGACGGCCTGCAAGAAGTTCTTGATGAACACCTTACGTGCAAGCTTGTTGAACGGGAATGTCTTCCAGCCATGTTCGAAGTCCACACGGAAGTTCTGTGGCGTGCACTCGAGTTTGCCCCGTTGGAAAGCGTCAACCTCTTCTTCGCTCAGGGGCAAGACGTCTCTGGCAATGGTGGCCCAGTCTTTGATCCCCAGCAAAGTGTCGAAGTGCGCGTGGACCCGACGCTAAAACATATCATCAGGAGCGTGCCAGACATGGCAATCAACGCGACATACCTGCAGCCGCGTCCTGTGCTCTTTCTCCTCCTCCGCTGCCGTCGGTTCATGGGACCCCCCTTTCAAATGGGCAGTACGCTTCGCAATGTCGCGGGCAAGACCCGGAGGGATCGTCGACGCGGACGAACTTGATTGCGAACTCTCCGCGGCATGCGATGTCGAGTGCGGCCCGGGTTGCGCAAGTGTCGATCCAGACCCCATAAATTGAGCTCGTAAGGCTTGGAACTCTGACATCATACTCGCCCTCATCTCTTGCCTGCATGGTACAAATGTGAGTAATTGGCCCAACCGCACGCTGGTAAACGTACTGCCAAGACTGCAGGCTTTCCATCTGTAGCCGCATTGTCTTGTCCATGCGCTCCAGTTTGTTCGCGAAGAGTAAAACGATGTCCGCGTTGATGTCATTTGAGCGCTCGCCCCCCTGTAACACGATGAGCGCGGCGACCGCTATGTATGGCAATGGGCTTACCACCTGCTCATCTTCGACCCCAGCCATTGGCTCTCTAAATCCCTCAGATTCGATCTCGCTGCCCTCGCGGGATCCGTCTTCTGCACTCCTCGATGCTTCCGTCGCCCGAGCCTGCAAACCGTCATCAGCCTCGATACTGACTGTCCACTGCATCGGACCTACTTTGCCCTTGTCCCTCGGACGTGATGTCGTCTCATGAGATGGTAACACCTCCGCGCGACGGACCGTAGATGCGGCAGAAATTGTTGAGGACTGGCTGGTGGCGTCGGCACCTTGGTCGTCAGTTGCCTGACGTCCTACTTGAGGTAAATTCTATTCCAGGTGTAGGTCATCAATCCTGGCGAGGTCACGAATTTCAGGTCACATACCATGCCATGGGTCGCACTCCCTTGGCCCGTGGACGAGTCCTCCAGCTGTCCTAGCCCAAACGATTCCACCGATGACGAAGATGTTACAGAAGGGAAGTGTGACGACGCAACACTACTTTCCGTGTCCTGACGCTGTAGCTGGGCCCCAGACGGCACCATGGGTCGTTGGGAGGGGAAGTCTTGGGCTCCGACAGCTCGGCGTGGTGGCGTCACGGTGGGGGTCGTGGACCCCACAAGAGACTGGGACGCTCCATGCTCGCGAGAGGCGGAGTATTCGTAGAGCTTCCAAGCCTGTACCTGCAAATCGTAGTCCAATTTAGGCCACATACGACCTGCAGCCTCCATCGACTGTGCCGATTATGAATCAGTGGTGTTCGTGATCAACTGTGTGGCTATGGACGCACAATCATATGTCCGTGTTGCATGTACATGTGCTGCACGGCGCCGAGGACGCCAATAGGCACAGATTCTGCGCTCGCAACGGGCCCAGGTGCTACGGTCGATCTGGGAATGTGTTCCCAGGGACTGGATGAAGGGGCACCCGCAGCGTAAGCATCGCGCTCAGGAGCCCCCATGCTATTGCGCATGACCTGGGGACTCGAACGCCCATGGGGGACGACCGAGGGCCCTGGATTACCGGGGAATGCTGTCTCCCCCATGGTCGTCGCCGCAGCATTTGGCCAGCCCCGCCAATCGCCAGCTCGCAGCTGGTGTTGCGCACCTGGCGCAGGAGATGCTGACGGTCTCGTGTGTGCTGGAGGGGGTCGTGCCTGTCCGTGGGTCGTTAGTACTGCTCGGCACGCTTGTAGGCGCTCTGAACTTACTGCATCACGACTGATCGGCATGCCTTGAGCGTTGTAATCGTATCCGGGGTCGTAAGGACCAAAATTGACCGGGATACCTGATAGTGCAAGGGCACGGTTTTCAGCCGGCAATCTGGGTGTAATGCCTCCACCCTAGAACGACGAGTGAGGAGTGTTCGGACGGTCATGAATATGCAAACACTCACCAAGGCGCCTGGTACATCAGGCCGTGCTTGCGAACCATTCCGGCCGGTGAAGACCTGTACAGATCGCATGAGATAGATGCGAAATGCTGCTACTGTTTATCGAACCTGAACGTCATATGCCGCCACGTGAGGAGCAGGGCGAGACTGGCAAATTGCGCGGTAAGTCGGAGACGAGCAGTCATTGAACGCGCATGAACGCTTACCGCGTGTGAACGCCTGCGGCTCTTGGTATTCATCATAGATACGTCTTCCGCGTGACGTTTGCCGGTTATTGGAGGAGGAGTGGTGGTAGCGAGGCCGACCGCTCCGGTGGCGGTCGACGTATCGACGTTTGGAGCATTCTCCGTGGGGTGGCTCATCGGTGAATGAGGTGGGGGAAGAGAAACAGTATGCGGCTGGGACTGAGGCTTCGTGCAGCATATATCCCCTGCGATGAGGCATGCATGAGCAAAGGAACTATCAAGTTGGTCATAAACCTTTTCATATTCTTTCCGACGAACATCTTTGTGAGTTGGTATACTGGTATAGACTCCTTGCTAACGTCTTAGTACTTCATTAATGGCGAAAGTATCCGTACCTACAAACTATGAACGTTAGCTAGGCACGGGCATCCTCTCCAACACTCTCCTTCGCGATCTCAACGTGCGGCGCCTCTTGCGAGGGTGAGACAATGTCATCACGCTGGAGCTCGAGGTTCGCCTTCTCCGCGGTCTGCTTCATGGCTGCGTCGACCATGTCCCGTGGAGACCGTGGTCGTGTTGACATCGTCTCCTCCATGTACGAAGTCTGCACGTCGAGAGCAGATGACTGCGACTCAAGCTTCTCTACCAGCACCGATATCTGCGGACGTGCATAGATGCTGCTGTCAAGGACGGATATCTAAGAGGGAAAAAGGAGAGAGGAGAGGACGCACCCGCTCAGGTTCATGCTCTCCATCGTCTTGTCCATGCCCTCCACCACCGACGCTACGTTGCCCGACAACTGGCACCTCGTGACCGCGGTCCTACGCGGCTTGCACAGAGTTCTTGTAGTGATCACCCATGTGCGGTCGTTCTTGGTCGACTGACGAGATCTCACTTGCCGGGGAGGACGTCGGCCTTGCACCACATACAAGGGAGCAGTCTCGAGTAGCGTTCTGAATTGAGTACCAACATACGTGCCGGTACTCGATGAGAGTGCAGATGAACTCAAGTGACTGGGCTCAGAGGCCTGAGAGTTCTATTAGTCAGCATTTGGTACAAGTTGACGCTTGCCGGCCCCCGGGGCGGGTTTTGCGGATCTCAGCCACCGTGTTCGGCGCTACCGCGGAGCACGGCCTTCCTCCTGCCACTGCTCTAAAAATCTCTCAGCCTGAGCGCTGAGCCTTGGCCCTTCAATCGACAGGCTCCAGTCTGCGCGGAAGCTCGGGCCTTTCGCAAATATGATCGCCCCGCTTGAGTTGGCCTCCGGCGCCCTCTCGTCCCTGCGCCCTTCGTCTATTGCAGTAGTCTCTCGCTCACTGCGCTCTCTCGTCGTATTATTGCGCTCAGCTGATCCTATTGTCTACTGTGCTGCGTCTACTATATCTAGGCGGCACTTGTCCCCTTCTATCCTCCTCCTCTGTGCTCGCCGGACGTCAACCCTCGCCTTCTCTCTTAACCAGGCAGACGGTCAAGAGTTTCGTCAACGGAGATTTAACACTGTCACTACCGCCGCCCAGGACGGTGCGCGCTCCGAGGCGTCGGCCGGGCTGCCGCCCGCCCTCCTCGCGCGAGCAAGTGAAGCAAATATTAATATGCATCGACGGATTATAAAAGTGGAGGAATCAAGCCTTACTGAGTTATGGCCATAGACAAGCAGCGCGGACTCCACTCGAGCTGGGGAGTCTAGTGAGGTCCTAGACTACGCGCTTGAGACACGTCGCACGCATAGAGCCCGATTCCCAAAGTAGAATTGGAATTTGCGGTGTGGGCCGTAGTACCCGCCGAATCGATGCCGCCCGCCGCCCGCATGCTCGAGAGACATCCGGAGGCAAACTGACTTGTCGTAGGCTGAATATATATTAAAACGTCTTGGGATAGATTCTGACGGGGTTGCCCGAAGCTCGCAGACCAAGCCACATGGGCACAATTTCAGCAGCATGGGGAACTTGGGTGACTTACCATGAACACCAAGTCGCGCCGGAGCTACATACTGCATCGCCGTACACCCCGCTCATTTTCTCCAAGCCGCGGCGCAACCGCCGCCGCGCGTCGAGTCTCAATCGAGTCCATTCGAACTTGAAATTGGCTGGAGGGGATAGCTTATTGATACTTAGCGGGATATACTTGCACAGAGAGGAGGCGTAGCGTCGCGCGCAACGGTAACATCCGGGATACCAAAAATGGGTCGCTGCGCGGACCATCCCCCGTACCTGAACTTGAAGCCCGTTGCAGTGGACCGCGTATGTGCGGTGATAGACGTAGTGTGTATAGTCATAGGAGTCGGCAGCAGCGCCCCACTGCTCTGGCAGTCGGAAGCGTGATCGACTTGAGCATGGCCCACGCTCGTTTCCGGAGCGCAGCAGGCCTGGGATCACTCACCTAGCCCCGTCAACACTCAAAGGAACTCCACGAACGGCTCTGCACTATACATCAACGACCCGTCTATGCATAAAACAAGCCGACACATAACGAGCAGTACTACTTCTCCATACGATCAGAATGCCACAACGCCCTCGCTTTGGAGGCTGATCTACGCCTACTGCTGCTCGGTACCATCCTCGTCATCCCACTGAGTACCATCGTCCGACGACGCTTCCGAATCCTGTAGCGTGTCGAAGTAATCTTCTCCTAGATAATCCCGACAGTAGCGCGTGAACTTGGACGGTACAGAGAAAGCGATGTCGTCCATGGCGGCTTGGACAACTGCAGCCTTCCTTTGCAACTGAGACAAAACCTCGCACAGGTGACGGTTGAAGTCCCAGTAGACCTGCCGATCCTGGAATCGCAGATAGGTCCACGACCGACCGTCGCACGGTGTGTGAGAGGGGTCGGCCCATCGCACCACACGACGCTCCTGAAAAGTGCAGTTAGCAATATGGAAGGAAGGGGCGGGGAAGCTGCACTGAAGGGACGTACGCTATCCGACATCACGATCCACTGCGGCGAGACCATCACAGCACGGGAAGTTCGGTAGTACCTAGACGTGATCACGACGCAGACTGTACGAACGCAGCCCGTGCACAATGTCAGTGTGTGCATGATCAGATCAGCTCCCATCCTCACAATCGTCGGCGCCGACTTGAGCGAGCAACACGCAACCACCCGCCCATTGAGCCTCAGGGTAGCGATCATCTGTAGTGGCGTACTCGGTCTTCTCCACAACCGCATAACGTACGACCGGGCTAAAAACGGTGTCAGTGAAGCACCCGCAATCCGGAAAGGTAAGTCACTCAACAATTCCTGCGAGTCCATCGCGCTATTGGTCGTGCGTGCAAGTATGGAAATGTATTCCCTTGAGAGGATTGGTAGGGATGATTCTCAACCGCACTCTGGTTTATAGCATGAACAGTGCAAAGGCGAAGGGAAGATCACCCGGCACATAAGGCTTACACTCGCAGTCCGACCGTTGTGCCAAGGTGCATTGAGAATTACAATCGGACGCTAAACGAGCAGTATCGAGCAATGCGTCATTCGTCTATAGATACTTTCAGTTCCGGAAGTCACTTACCGCGCCAAGATACTATGGATGCAAAGAACTTCAATTGCGTGACGGTCAAAGCTTCCTCGGCGTCAATTTTCAACAGGTTGCTTGTTCGTATTTGTACTTGTTGAACGCGAGCCCGCAGATCTAGATAGGTGGTTACTCCGATCCTTTGGCCTTGACACCGACAACCCGGCCTTGTACTTATTCTCGTTATGGCCAGTGTGCTTTGGCGTTTCTCTCGAGTCCATAGGCCCTGCGCAGTGTTACGGACTACGCATTGGCGCAGCATTCGTTAGGTGAACACTACCGCCTTTCGAGATCATATAATAGAATCAAAGGAACCACTGGCCTTTCTATCGTATCAATTGAGCGAACCTCAAAGTGGCTTATGGAAGACAATAGTTCGCTGGCAGCGGATATCCCTTGTACATTGAATGATAGGGAGGCTAATTGTCGAAGTCGCCTGATATATGGGAGGCTATTTCGACCGCCACTCAACCTCCATCACGCGATCCAGTCTCTCCCCCCTCGCACCTCAATCCTGAAGGCCCCTAAAGCGGAAGACTGCCAGTCTGAGCGTTACCACCTCGAATATCATGGACTCTGTTGAAGCTGATGCCAATTCGCTGTAAGCCTTCGCGAACGAGTGAACGAGACAACTTTGCTGATGAATTGAACCTGAATAAAGGTCTACCATGAGTTGCAAGCGCCTTTTCGCCTGGAGCCCCGATCCCCAGCAATGCTGTTACTTGAAGGACGCCGAGATCAACATTATGACTATCCAACGACGCGATACGGGGGCGTCGGAAGGTCAGCATTCCTGCGAGTATGTCATGCCTCTGCTCTGATGAAGGAGCAAACAGTTCATCTTTTGGCCCACGACGCGACTGACCGAGCCAACCGGGTCGCCGTGGAAATGGCCTGCCTGGATATCAGAAGGGAACCAGTAAGCATTTCATCGCATTTTGCAGATCACCCCTAAATGACCCGCGGCGCCGCAGGTCTCGATGAGTATCAAAGGAAGTTGTGGCAACTGCATGCAGTCCATCCGCATCGCGTTTGATCGGGTGGCAGACATGGAAGACTTCTACATCAGGCTGCAGTTCGAGAAGCTACGACTGGGTGCACATGGCAGCAGGGCAACGTTCGATGACGTAGTGCTCAACCTCGCCATTGCCGCTTGTCGCCACAACGGCGACTCCATACATGTATCGGGGGGACGTACTGAAGAACGCTGACGAGGGTTGTTACGTAGCTAAGCGGAGATCGGTTCCAACGTTTCAATACCACGACGTGGTCGTCGCAAGTCTAGTATCGCTGTTATCAACCCTTCTCCTTTCTCTACGAATCTCCTTTCCGAATGCATTTGCTCTTGTACGACTGATGTTGGCGATACGCATGCGCATTCACTCAGCGCTCGATTACCGCGGCATTGCCATCTGGGTTTGCGCTCGAACCTATACAGCCTCGGCATGGCAGCTGCACACAAGGAGACAGCAGTCGCGAGGCAAGCTTCGTTCGCACCAGAAGATAGGCCCAGGGCAGCCGTCAACAGTCCCCAACAGATGGGCAGATGCCCGTATGTCTCTTCGCGCCGCACAAGGAGTTTCAAGCGGTCGACCACTGTGGCTGCACGAACCTCGCGATCGGAAGCACTGGTAGCCTCGGCCCATTGTAGCTGTCGAGATAGCCGCGGCTCCGAGAAGCCCTTGGAGAAGAGCGTCAAGAGAGCGACGCCTTGAGATTTGGAGGCCCGGCGAGCGATGTGATTCAACGTCATGGTTTCGTAAAGCTCGTCCAGCTCCTTGAGGTTTCCGATAGCGCGGTCCGCCGCCGCCTCCGCAGACGTCTCCAAGTCTTCGAGGGCCTCTTGAACGACGAGGTGTGCATCGAGGACAAAAGGTAGCGCGGAATGCGCGTAGGTTGAGAGGCTATCGCGCAGAAAACTGATTGTGTGGTCCGTCTTGTCCGGAGGCGGGGCAGTGGGTGGCGATGAGAGGTCCGTGAAGAAGCCGTGCGTCACGTAGGACTCGAGTCCAGCCGAGGCGACGAACGAGCCCGTCGGGAGATTGCTGTCGGACAAAAGGAGGAGAATGTACGCTTCGTGGTCGCTGTCCATGGCCGATGGCTAGATGGCGAAGGAAATGGGCGAGAGAGAGCAGGAGGCGCACGCAAGCGCCCGGACGCGCTATATGGCACCCACATACTGGCATCGCCGCAACGCGTCGCAAAACAGTAGTCTCCTGTGGATCAGTGCTTGACGAAGATGCTTGAAGGAAGACGGCGTTGTTCAAGTGGTTGACACGTCGATGTGAATACACGTTGAAGCCGACGTGCGCAAGGAAAGAGAAACCTCACTAAAGATGCGGAGTAGATGTCTTGAGGCTCGAAGGTGTCAAACGGCGGACGAGGAGGGTGGCAAATTATGAGATCCCCAAGCTCGGGTCCTTACCACCCTCGCTGTGGCTTCGAGACGTTGATACCAGCCATCCTGTGTCATCTCTGCAGATGAGTGTCGCGCGGAACGACGACGGGAACAGGGCGATGGATTCTCACCTTCGGTGTGAACTTACGCCTCTTGTCAGTGTATAATTTACCATGCCCAAGCTCGCTTATCGTCGCTCCTGTGCACACAATCAGGTCTGTGTTTCTTTCTAGGACGAGGTGTGATGGCAGCTCGCTCCCCGTCATCTCTTGCTTCTCCAGCGCAATGGGGCGCCGCGCTCGCACCCGCTTCGTCGACTCGTATGCAAGGCGCGCAAACACTTCGGGTCGCCAGAGCGTCGAGCGGGGCGGGCGGGCGACACGGCGTCGCTGCGTCGCAGATGAGGATGAGAAAGACGAGGGCCCGAACCCGGAACCCGGGTAGTCGGCGATCTGTGTGTTGATCCCTGCTAAGCCGGTCGTGCACGGACTTGCGCTGGATGTCGTGTCGGTTGCACTACAAAGTTCACTATCAGCATACTCGAGCATATGTAAGGTGCAGAGCGAAGAGGGGAGAACGAGCCGACTTACAGCCTTCGGCCGCGCGACTCGTGCTGGCAGCGATCTCCCGCGCAGCGTCGACCTACAACGACTTTAGGTCCTTCGCGGACGGCGCGAGGGCTGCGCCCGTCTCGTCTTTTGCCGGGGACGGCTCGTTAGGCGGGCATAGCGCGCGATGTAATTTGCGGATGGACGCACCTGGGACGAGATGATATGCGGGAAGCGATCCGCCGGGGAGGGCAGGCCGGGGCGGCCGTATTTCTCATCTGAACATCAAGGAATAGAGAGCGAAAGTGAGTATAGGTGCGTGATGGAACATGGGAGGGTGACTGACGCACAGGGCGAATAGGCTCGAATAAGCGGGAAATGCTCAACAGGACACATGAGCCGTAGGTGAACCGTCTGTGGTGCCATTGCCGTCGACAATGTCGCGGGCTCGGGGAAATTGCAGGCGGAGGGAGGGACATATGGTGTCATGGAGACGAAAAACGATGTTACAGCAGGTACACCGTCGATTCCGAGGTCAAACTGGAGAGTAGAACACGGGAGGTTGAGCTGGGAGGAATGAGGGGGTTGCGATCTTTGGGGAACTCACGAAGATGTCAGGGCCGGTCGGGGGACGCGGTGCTTGTGATGAATGTTTCGAGCGCGAGCGAGAGGGGTCATTGGTAGCCATGAGAGTGATGCGGTGGTTGGATGGGATGAGTGCGGTGGAGAAAGAGATAAGCACATGGCGTGGAAGGAGGTCAGGTATTGAGCTGGGAGGGCGAATTGACGACACATCCCTAGCTACTCGGTGCTCCGCGTGGGGTTAACACCCCACCTGTCACCAAAGTATCCCGACATGTATAGACTTGACTACGTAGAGAAGAACAATCGGTTGATACCGAATCGCGTAGGCGAACGTGTCAGCGCGGCTGGATTGAGGAGCTGCGTGGGACGCCCGTTTGCGTGACCTCGTATGGAGACGGCGCTCAGCCCCTCGACCAAGTACAGAGAATCTAAGAAATCTAGATCTGAGTACATCTCGAGTCAGTATGCACCCGAAACTCACACTGCGCTGACACCGGATGAGGCCCTTGAGCATGCGGCGCGTATCGCGTGCGGCGCCATGGCGCGATGAAACGGCGGCATGAATGCCGACGTCACTATGCGAACGGCATCAGGACAGCGAACTCCCGTGAGATTGTCGTGCAAGCTTGCTTGCAGCAGATTAAGCGATCGGTGATCAGCTGCTTGAGGTGCGAGGACGACATCTGTTGTACTAGATACTATTCGGACGATGATCACAGACGCCTGCAACGCCTAGGCATACGACGGGAGCGGACAATCGTAGAAGCGCTTCAGCTCAGCGACGGGAGAAGCTATCAGGACCCCAACTGTAGGTATCCTTCAAGGTCTTCTTGACCCTGTGAGAAACCGTGTAAGTGAGCGTGTGATCATTACAGAGCACGCATGCGCAGACAACCCACCGATTGATTTCGACCGGCGAGAACGCATTCTTGGTAGGCTTAGTGTGTCTGTCAGCGACCATGCGCACTCGGAACGTATCGCGAACCTTGTAAGCGACGAACTTCGCGTTCTCAAAGGGCCACTGTGCGGCCGCGTCACCTTGCGGCGGGATGAAGGTATGCTTGCCGTGGTTGCCGCGTTTGATACTGAATTCGAAGTACGTCTCGAAAGTCTGACAAATCTCCGTCAGCGTGACCGACCGTAGCGGTCTAAGAATACTTACGCGGTAGAAGGAGGACCACTTCACGGCCTGCCGTCCGCTAGCGGGAGGCACCGTGAGGGCTTGTAAGATCTAGAACGGATACGGATGAGTGGGGTAGCGACACACACAGCCACCCACTCACGCCGAAGTAGCGGGAAGGAACCTTGATAGCCATAACAGATGTAAATGCAGTAGTTATGGAGACTGTTGTGGATAGTAGTGGATCGAGGCGGCGGGGACGAGGAAAGCTCGCGCAGAGCGGGTGGACATCAGGTCACGTGATCGTGACACGACGCGTGACATATCGCGCGGTCTCATCTACTTGACCTTCCGACATGGCGCAGCGTAACACGGCAGCCATCGCTATGCGATACCACATCACATTTGTACTAACATGTAGATTCCACCTAAGTTAAGAAAACATCAGACATCAGCGTAACGCGAGATTATATACCAAAGAGGGCGTACCGACGATGTGAACAACCAACTCTCACTGGCAATACCGATATGCCGCTGCAGAACCTCTTGAGAAAAATGGCTAAAATAGACTGGAATAAGCGGGGCTCCCGGATTCATCCTGGGACACAAGCGGCTCGAAAGGACTTTCGACGGGAGCTCTTCGACCATGACCCGGAAGATGTCTTTTTCCTTGCTCTTCGTCGTCCTCCCGGGGATGTCGAAGTCGCACTTCGGTTGCTCCTGTTCTACGCCTGCGTCTGGTTCCTCCTCGCAACTGATGTCAGAGCGGACGTGGAACTATCCAGACGTTTAGCCTACGATGTGTTACACGTGAAAGGGTTCTTGACGCGATAGCCGATATGCTCGTTACCCAGATAGGCAGTGACGCGTCGACGCGGTCGGCCTCATCTGGGGGCAGCGCACCCTCCACCAGGGTTCTGTATAGGCGACATGTGAGTAGGGGACGTCAGGCATATGGGCCAGACGCACTGCCGAATATGCGCGGTCCTCCTTGTTTCGTCGTCATCACGTACGTGTTCTTAAGTTCGTAGATTTTAACGTCTAGACGCATGCACACTTGGATGAGCAAAGGTCTACGTCAGGTTAAGTGTGCGAACACCACCCACGCCATGAAGCACGTAATCGGCCGCTGCGTCGTGAGCTGGGTATATATGAGTACGTATGCCACCAGACATTGCGGGCGGACTGACCAGTTTATACCCGCGCCGATGATAACAACCTTCTTTCCGAGATGGTCTCTTGCCGAACCATGGTGGACGAGTGAAGGACCTGGCCTTGAACTCTTCGCGCCCAGGGAACTCGGGAATGTTCGGGTTGTTTTCCCCAAGGCCGATCACGGAGATGAGGTGCTTGACGTGGAACACACGCGTGGTGCCATCCACCTTCTGCACAGTCACGTTCCACATGTTGTTCGCGTCCTGCTCGAGCATGATGACTGAGGAGGACGTCCACACGTTCAGCTCCATAGCCTCAGCGAGGTACTCCAGCCAGCCGGCGAGCTTGTGTGCGGGCGTGTAGACGGGCCAAGAGGCAGGGAAGCCTTCCTCTCACTTATAAGTCGTTGAGGGCGAAGGCATTAGAACAGCAGAGCGAGACTCACGGAAAGTAGGGCACATGATCGAGCTCTACGGCAAAGTGTTCAGCATACGGACGTACGCCAGGTTGGATCTTTGCTCACAAACAGGATCGCGCAGACAGAGCGTCTGATACCGATACCTCCACTGGTCGCCGATACGCTTGTTCTGGTCGACCACGAGCGTGGGCAGTCCAGGAGCTTGAGGCGAGACGCGACATCCAGACCACTCTGCCCCGCACCGATGATCGGCACTGTCGGATCGCCGTCCGCGTACTCCCGCTCTCGCGCGCTGGTCCAGCCACTTGCCGTGGCTTGGGAGAAGTTGAGCCGGGGCCCGCCCTTCTCCTCGTACCCATTCGGGTCCTCCAAGTTTGTGTAGAATGTAAAGCCCGTCCATTGGCCGTCCGCGGTCAGGTTCAGCCGGAAGTAGCCGCTGCTGAGCCCGATTTCCCTCTTGAACGCGGATCAGGCCAGGATCCATGCGAAATCAGGATGCGGCTTGAACGCCGAAAGCTTGGCGGGCGCGAGGCGCTCTTCGAAGAGGCGGCGAATTTTGGCGTGTTCGTGCAGTGTGCGGAACTCCCAGGTGAGGGCGAGCATGTCACGCCACCAGCCATCGCTGACGATGTGCGAGAGGATGCCATCGATGGCGGACTTCGCTACCGCCTGCGTGGACGAGTCGAACCAGGCACTCGCGACCTTCTGTACATTGTCGTCCGGAACGGAGGTAATTCTGAGGCGATCGAGCGTGGGCAAGACAAATGGGGGTTCTTCTCCGTCAACCTAACGCGGTCGCGGGTGACTCTGCAGCGATACGAGCTGTCCTCTAGTGAAAGCGTACGTTTGAGCACGAGGGCGGTAAGCGACATGAACGAAGCGCAACATGCCTTTCGAGGTGCTGCACGGTGACGATACGCTTCAGGAATTGAGAGTTGGCCGCGGGAAGGGTATGTACGACCTCTCCCGTGGTCGCAATCATTGTCTGAGAGTCGACGTGGTAGCTACAATTCGTGAGTGAGCAAAGCTGCTCTGTATGGCACGTTAAATGGCGTACCGACCGCGCTCATGGCGGCACCATACGAATCCGCAGGGAACAACTGGCCAATCTCCGCCTGAGCTCTGGTGAGGTAGTCTACAACTGACAACTGGTCAGTATTGCGTAGACACAGTGGACAGGGAAGGGACGCACAAATTCCGACTTCGATCATGCCGTGTTGCTCGACCTCGTTGATCACTCGTTGTAGGGCGGCAGGAGTGGTACCCGCCGAGACTGCGCCATCCGGCGACGCGCGCTGATTCAGGAGTTCCCATTTCACGTTGACCGCTACATGAAGGACGTGGACAAGCATACTCGGACACCGTGCCTCCAGACGGTGATCGTGCTCACGAGACAGGGGATCGCGCGTTGCCACAACGATTTCGATACTCAGCATGGGCGACGGTTCAATGGCGGCGTAAATCCGAGGGCGTCCAGTACTTCGTGAGGCTCCCGAGAGTGTGTCGGATAGGTGAACGCGCTCGAGAACGGACGCATAGACCGGAAGAGGGCCGAAGTCATGGTCTTCTTATCTCGGTGATGCCCTGGCAGAGCGGGACCTGCCACCGTCGGTGTATGCCCGCTATTCCCATCTGGTCTTGGCGCACGGCTGCGGTCGATTTTCTGCTGGGTGACTGCCATTAGGAACGGCGGTTACGGTCTGCTCACCAGCGACAGTCGGCGGCCAAACCCGCGATAGGCATCTTCGCAGACGACGCGCTTGTCGAAGTATACTGCGCCGAACCCCCTCTCCGTGCTATTTAGGCGTTCACAATCGTTCTCTCGACGACATTGCATGTGGCCTACGACTGCGCTAGGTATATGGAACAATGTCTTCGTTGACGATGGGAAACCTGTCCGGATGCGCAGGCATCCGAATAACATTGCACAGAGGAGCATCATCGGTGGTTGGCTTGTCGCAATGTCAAGGAGGATTTGGAAGATAGTCTGTGGTGGTAAAAACGTACCTCCATGAGCCGATTATACCCTCGAAGCGTCTGGTGATATACGGCCAAGATACCACGCGGCGTTGTCACGGATCGGTGGGGGGAACGAGCTGTGAAGGAGGACGTCATGAGCGCGGGGACGGGACACCAAGAAGGAAAGGACCTGCCTCAGAAGTGTCGTCGTGCGCAGGCGTGCGCCGGCGGTAGAAATCCCACGTCGTCGACGTCGGGTTACGTGTGGACGGATCTGGAGCGATGGGATGCCCTGCAGATTAATCTAGCACAAGATACCTCAGGTGCATCGGGGCAGAATACGCACCGAGAGCAGACAATCGGCGGAGCTGAGGCTGGACAGCGGTTGCGGGCGTGCGTGATAGGCCTCTGGACGGGCGAGAATTTGAGGAAGAGCGTGCGCGATCTGCCGGGCAACTATGAGCAACGACCTACGCCTCACAGCGACGCTCTAACCTTGCCCGCCGATGTCTTCAGAGAGCGCTACCGATCGTGCAGACAGTCACATCAGTATGAACAAGCCGCGTTCCAAGTACGTGGAGGTGGTAAGGATGGCAGGGAATCACGCAAACCTTCAGGCTCGCTGAGGTGCACCCAGGCGCCCTCAGCGCAAATAAGAACACACAAGGTTGCGCGCTCTGCTGTGCGCAGGCTCTTAGGTCTATGCCGTGCGCACTCCTCAGGCCTCAGATTTTGGACTCTGGTCGTGAACGAGAATTCTCTCGACAATATCCATGCTTGAGCTCATGAACCTGTAAGCAGTATGTGCTGGTACTATCTGGTGCTGTTACATACCGCCTGCGCAAAACGCCTCTTATTCAACCCACCAGCGCGAGGGTGTGCTGCTCAACGCCGCCCCAAATCGCCCCAAATCGCAGTCCAGACGAGGCAGCCCCAAGTTTCGTACGTCCCCCCATTCTCTCCAGCTCCCGCTCAGTAGACGTTTACTGTAGCGTCCACCATAGACCCCGTCTCTCGCCCTTGTCCCCCTTAACACGCTCCCGTGAAATCAGGCGCGAACACGCATGGTCAACTCTACCTCGCCTGCCATGCGACAGAAGGGCGGGCCTCTTTCACTCATGAGAACGTCCGGCCATGGCGCGAGACCCTTGGTACGATGGTAAGATCATGTGGTACAATCCCGGATGTCACGAAGTCGATGCTCAACCTAGAGAAAAAGAGGCCCTTCAAGATCCACTGCGCCCATCAATCTACTGCCACTCGATGGCCGGAGAATGTAGGATCGGTTGAATCGAAAGACAACGATTGGTAGAGCATCAAGCAGTCTTGGGGTACAAGGTGAGCGAGTCAAGGCCTTTGAGCGATCCTTGCGTACATGTCAATCTATACTACCAACCATTCATGTCGTGGCTTCTTCGATCACGTCCAACAAGCACTCGGCCAACGTGACTGTGTAAGGCGAATTATCTCCCTCGTAATACAAGTCTAGGTCTAAGCCGGTGTCAACGTTCCTTCACAGGTTTGGCTCCTTGACAATAACATTTGCATTGGATACTTTGGCATTCATATTCTCGCCACTCCGCGATTCTTGCATACCAAAAGCTGACAAAGGTACGTTCTCCGCAAACGATGCGCCACGGGCTCCTGAGCACGACTGCTTCTTAAAGACTTCGCAGCCCAGTGACCATGCGCAACAGTTTCTGCCCCTATCACACCACTACGTCGATTCTCGCCACATTTACCACTATGTCAACCGCCACGTCAAGCCTTAGAACCGATGCCATGTGCGTCTCATGGCACCGTTGTGGACTGAGCCTTCATTGACAACTTCTCAGATTCCGCACCCAGTGCCAAGGCGTCCTGGCCCGGAGCGAGGATCCTCGGCGATGCTTTCACCTTGTGGAAGCCAACCTACACCTGATGACGCTAGAGCGAGCCTCAGGAGAGCGGTTGGGTCAGTGATGTCCCCAGCTTTCGACTGAATCGCGCTAAACCGCGTCCAGTAAATCTGCTCATCAGGGAGAGGGCCGGAGAAAAGCGGTGTTTGTTGGAAACATGCTGCCTCGGTTTCCGAAGGGATCAGGTGAACCTCACGTTCCTCATGCAGCTTACGGACATCTAACGAGGACCACAGGAGACGATGAGTGTCACCGGACGGTGTCACAACTGCGCGCGTTCCGTGTGCATCACGTTCAGTGGCAATGGCGAGATGGAGGACTTCTGCACGAAGGTGCAATTGGAGCTCGTGCGCACTGCTGCCTACAACGAAGGGGCCACCTTCGAGGATGTGACGTCTTACTTCCTCTCGACTGCTACTCGTATCGCCGGGGAGGATATGTTGGACGAGATACGCCGTGCTATTCTGGCACAGAGAGACATCTTCCACCGTTGAGCGTAGGCATCTGGGTGTCGTAGCTAGTATGGTGTGTTACGATAATATCGACAAGTCGACGTTCGTAGCATCTCTGGTGGGTCTGGTTGCTAAGTTCAACCGAGCTTTGCAGGCCGCTGGACCTCTAGAGTTCCGCAAGGCGCACATTCCCGCACAGTGACACATATGTGCGGTGCACCCGCGTGGGAGAGAACGCCGGGTGCTTCTTGTGGCAACAGTGGCGTTTGAGCCTCGGTCTCGAAGGGCGAGACTTCCGGGCTGGAGCGGGGTCGAGTAGTGGGCGCATTGGTACATATCAGCGGAGCACGACGCGGAACTCGAACAATGCGGAAAACCTATGAGCTAGGATATCTGTGGATCCTCACCGAATGGCCCGCGCCGTTGCTCGCCTACTCGTCTTCGAGGGTGTGCATGGTCGGCGAGTGCTTGTCCAGAGAGGGAGGAGTATGGGACGCCTGTCGTGCGAGACGCGCACCATCAATTTCACAGCCACGGTCGTGAGCTTGTGTGGAGGTCATCGACCACACGCCCGCGGGGCACGCGCTGGCGATGGATATGGGATGATGACCTACGAATAGGATGGGACTTGTGAGCCAGTGTACCAGCCATGTAGCCGCGCCAAGTGCGAGCTCCCTACGACCGATGTTGTTCTGGTGCTCTGCTCCCCGCGCGCAGCGCGCAATTCTTCGGGCCACCAACGGCGATATTTAGCGCGTGCGCGTGCTGCATTGTGTGCGCGCCGCATGCCCGCGTGGATACACCGGTGCAGCACTGTAAGCTAATCCGACCGCTCGTGCTCTCCGCGTGCGCACGCCGGTTCATATGTGGTTCACGTACTTGCGAATCTATGCTTTCGCGCATACAGTTCTTCTCTCCGCGTTCACAATCTTTGAGCGTGCCCGTCCCTCGCGTCAAGCAATTCCCTTTTGGCATTGATGAGCACGACGGGTGCTCGTCTCTTAGCTGTTGCTTTGCCGTAGTAGCGACGCCGAACGTATGGTGCGTCACACACATGCACGATGGGAAGATAAGAGTGGACGCTCGGACGTTCAGATTGTGATAGTGTCCGCAAACCTCCTCAAAGCACAAAGTACCTGCTCGGTTAAAGTTAGTATCTGCGCGAGCTTCAGTAAGCTGAGTTACTCACAATCATTCTGCTACAATCCGCCGAACACGGCCACGGCGGCACGACGGAGAACCACATGCGGGGTCGATCACTGCACTACGCCTTCAATGTGGTGTAGGGAACGGCAGAGCAAGAACACTTACACGTCTCGCCACGCCTCTGTTCATCTTCTGCACGGTGTCCCTCTGTCCTCAGTACACGGATGAGTGGCGGATTCGCGAACAGCGTGGTTTGGGGGGGCGGTCCTCGTGCAAGGGTTCCTGAGGTATGGGCGCGAACCAATCGATAACGGGGAAGATGAGGTGGAGACGAGATGTGTCCATAGGTTGAGTTGCAAGCGTGTTTTGTGAATCGAGGTCGTCGGGGCTCCCTCGAGCAATTACACTGTGAGTAGGACGCGTCAAGGCAACTCGGTACATTCGATCGATTAGTTTTCACCTGCGGCTGAACCATGTGTGGAATTCCAATGACTTGGTAGCTCCCGGCAGCCAGGACGATGTCGTCGGCCCAGATATCGATGCGATTCCAGACTTCGCATGAGGAGTGCCAATGACGTCGCGGATGAAGTTCATTCGATGGATCCCCGCCGGGGAGCCGCTCAACCAGTCTGATATATGATCGCCGAGAGCGCGTGCACCCAAGACTATGAATATGAGGCTGTAGAGGAAATGCACCGCATCAGGGTAACACACAAAAGTACAGGCGTGGATGGTGACAAACACGAAGAGAGCCCGATACGAGATTGCATCCACGTCGATCGCTGGCATAGCTGGACCCCCTACGTGAGTCAAGGATATTGCGGACAGCAGCAGATAACCCACATCGCATCGCAGGAGTAGCAACCCCGTTTGTGGTGTTCGCCGCGGGATGCAACATGCCGTCCGACTTACAGTCTTGACCTTGGTAGACCTGGTCGTCCGGTCGATGGGATTGAGCATAGTCGTTTTTTCCAACAGTGGTTCCGCAGATCCTTGTGAGCCAGCTATACATTCACAGAGGTAGTTGAAATACTAACTACACTGGTTGCGCTTCCGGTGACCGTGGCATGCACGAACGCGGCTAGGATGTTCAGGTAAAGTACCGAGTTAGTCCGGACAAGCTAGATGACAGAAATGAAAGTACCTTGACTCTACGAGTAAGCTGTAGCCTGTCCTTCGATTCGGGGAACTTGCAAGGCTCTCAATGATGAGGACGAGAAGCGAGAGGCGGCAGGTGATAGGTAGGAAGAAAGAGGGGGCAAACCGACCTATCGATAGTGGTATAGTAAGGCGACGATTCGCCGCACAAAACACCGTGTGAACATCGGGCGAGAGGGTATTCGCATCGTTTCACCCAAATATAGTACTTTTGCATGTACAATCCGCTGAGTTTGACCGAACGGACAGTGAGCCTGAACAGGCACCTTCCTGTTTTGGATGAGAAGACAAACTTGTGGCATTTCTGGAGAGATTACGATAAGAATTGTCGTTAGAAGTTCCCTGAAGAGCTCTGATGGTGCAGTGGTTAGTTCTACTATTTTTTTTAGGGCATGAGTTCGAATCCCTGCGCCGCGTCGTTCTAGTTAGGCCGGTAAGGTTAGGTAGGTGGGGTTAGGAGACATCCCCCTTCAGAAGAGCCGGTATATCTTAAAAGCGCAAACGAGGCATTAGTATGCCCGCTTGAGTACTCCCAGCTCGGAGACCCTCCGAGCGCAGCGAGGGAGGGGAGGGAACTCCACGAATGGCGGACGTCGGGACGTCCAAATCAGGAAGGCGCCTGTCCAGGCTCACCATCCCCTCCCGCTTGCCCCGACCAATTCACTCGTGGCTCGCGTGCAACAGCGCTCACACACATCACGTATAGTCGCTATCATCTTCTTAGTGACATCCGAAGTATTTACGCTCTCCTTTCCAATTTGGGTGCGTACACTGCGTAGCCACTGCGTGGTCCAGCCAACACTGCGGTGGGGATGCATGCGTCGCTCGCTCTTCCGTAGCGCTCGGACAAGCATGCTTGCACCAAAACGGAGTTGTTCACCAGACACAGACGGCACGGAGAAGGAACGTACATAGCAACAAAGCACAGTAACAAAAGAGAGCAAACAGCGCCGTACGGACCAACGTGCTCGAGGACGTATCATGTCAAATAGCCACCGTCGAACCCTCATACTCCGAGCGGAGGCAGTACGTTGCGGGAGCAACGTTACCTGAACACGCAATCTGAATAGAGTTGGGCCGATTAGGTCGTGTCCACACAACGCCGATGAAAGCCATGAAGACTTACTTGTCAATCGTTCTGCGCCATGAAACCCGCTGCAGGGCGCCGCGCACTGAGATCCAGGAGAGGTATGAGTAGCTGGTCGAGGTTTCGGCTGTGTCCGCTGTAAGACTTGACAACCGCGTTCTGCAGCTGCAGAACGTTCGTAATTGCGTGGTTCTCTCGTTCCTTCTGTGCCAGCATTTGCTTGTAACCGGACAGCTGCGTCTCCAACATGTGGATGCCTGCAGAATATTGTTCAGCGACAGTGACAGTTTGTGATGGTACTGCTACGCACGGCGTCTCAGGTTTTCGATATCACCATCTTCGGTGGTCGTTCCAGAGGTGCGGTCGCTTTCGTCTGCGCGAGGTTCTGGGATGTCTTGTATCGCTGAAATTACTGTTCACTCTCCCGCCGCACGCGGAAAGGGATCAACATGCATGCTTACTTTCCATGGAGATGTGAGGTGCGCACGGTCAATATGGTTGAAGGGGGATACACTACACCCTAGACGACGGCGGGAGGAAAACCGAACCAGGCTGCGCGATATATATATGATACATCCGCAGTTTTACACACGACCTACACCACTGAGCGCATGTCCACGTAAGTGATGCGTAAGCCTCCCCTGAGAATCACCAAGTACACCACGCTGGCGACAAGTTTGATAATCTCGGACTTCAGCCACCTTGACAACGACTGGACCTCGCTTGGTATTGCACGACTCTGCTGCTGAGATAGATCTATGTGGTGGCAGTCTATACGTGAGGCCGTGTCTCGCCGAGTGGAAGGCTGAGTACTAGGAAGCCAGAGACGCGACGTAGTAAAGCGTCGTGGAGCGGGCGTCTGACGACGAAACCACACAAAACATGCTAAGGCGTTCGTACGTCGCGTGAACGGCGCCCAATTTCAAATCAGGACCAATGTATGTAATTCAAACGTCCGCGAAGGCATCAGAGGGAAAGATGTCCATCGAGATAGAAGCGACCGAACGCACGGAGCTCAATGGCTCCGAGGAGCGGGCGGCCGTCATTTGATCTTTCCTTTCTCTCGGATCCAAGGTATCCTCTTCTACAGTATGTAGCTCACGAGCGGGCCCGTCAACACAGGGGATCCTGACATAACAGACACGCAGGTGGCACAACGTGGATCCAGACGGCTGCATTCTTTGCGCGTTCGCGAATTCCGCACTAAGTTAACCGCGTGGCCGCCGAGCGAGCGGCGTACACACCGTGTACATGACGTGTACGCCGATGGCCTGGCAGCTGGAGCGCATGAAAACATGGCAGGGATGGCGGCCCCTTCAGGATTCCCCGACGAGATCATCAAGATTCACATCATCCCAACGTGCTTGAACCGGACGGGAGGTGGTAGCAGGGTGCAGAGAAGTATTCGTGTCCAGCGGCGTCGCCGAAGGACACAGTTCACACATTGCTTCGGCGCATGGAACGACGCCCATTGGACAAGTACCCTCTACCCGTGATGCGTTGTTTCTCGTACCGTGATGCGGCGAACCTGTCACTGGGTTCTCCCGGCCTCTCAAGCCAGGGCTGGAGAGGCGAGAGTTCGAGCGTTGGCAGCGGGCGGCGCCTGACGACGCGGTGTCGTGCGATGCGGTGGATGCGTGCGACGCGAACGCACACGTCGGAGCTGGGGTCACAAAAGCATGTCAGACTTGGTCAAAGCGTTGGCATCCGTGCAACAGCTTCGTATCGTGCATATGAACGACCGGCCCACGGCCAGGTACCCTCAACGTGCCGTTCTCCTCTGCAACGCTGCACGGCAAAGATATCGCCCGCGGTTTGGCAGCCTCCATCGCCGGTGGGTGTATACCAACGGGTGATGTACCTCAATAGAGACCAGTCCCACCTTACAAGCTCGGAGACCTCACTGCGCAGCACTGTAGACGTCTGGAGTGGCCGCGGGTTGTCATAGTGTAGGCGGCGACAGGAAACTACATGACGTAGAACAGGCGGGAGCTGTCTTGTCCCTGCACTGTGAGGAAGCGTTTGCAGGAGCGCGAGCGCCGCGGGGTGCCTCTATCCACACCATCTTCCTGACAATCGCAAAACTACTCTGCCGCAGCTCTTGCAGCAGCCACACCCTCTGTGCGCACACGTCTTGCATCACGAACGCCGGTGTTACCACCACGAACTGCAATCGATGAGAGCGACATACCGCTGACCCTCTGTAATCACGTATCGATGGAAGAACAACGTCTTCGTTGACGATGGGAAACCTGTCCGGATGCACAGGCATCCGAATAACATTGCACAGAGGAGCATCATCGGTAGTTGGCTTGTCGCAATGTCAAGGAGGATTTGGAAGATAGTCTGTGGTGGTAAAAACGTACCTCCATGAGCCGATTATACCCACGAAGCGTCTGGCGATGTACGGCCAAGATACCACGCGGTGTTGTCACGGATCGGTGGGGGGAACGAGCTGTGAAGGAGGACGTCATGAGCGCGGGGACGGGACACCGAGAAGGAAAGGACCTGCCTCAGAAGTGTCGTCGTGCGCAGGCGTGCGCCGGCGGTAGAAATCCCACGTCGTCGACGTCGGGTTACGTGTGGACGGATCTGGAGCGATGGGATGCCCTGCAGATTAATCTAGCACAAGATACCTCAGGTGCATCGGGGCAGAATACGCACCGAGAGCAGACAATCGGCGGAGCTGAGGCTGGACAGCGGTTGCGGGCGTGCGTGATAGGCCTCTGGACGGGCGAGAATTTGAGGACGCTAGCGTGCGCGATCTGCCGGGCAACTATGAGCAACGACCTACGCCTCACAGCGACGCTCTAACCTTGCCCGCCGATGTCTTCAGAGAGCGCTACCGATCGTGCACACCTTGACGGCGCATACTCGGGGATGGATTGAACTCGGACCATGAAGCTTGAAGCTTGGAGAAGGACTCGGGCGCCGGCGTAGAATGAGGCGTCGTGGCGCAAACAAGAGCCAGCAAGCTCGGGCTTCGCCGAGTATGGGCGCTTCTTACCGTACACGTAGCGCTGAGCCACGATCCCCGGAATTCAGAGTCAGACGACGCGCGCTGAGCTCTGAGGCTCGTTTTGCCAGTTACTGCCAGCTTGTGCACCCTGCATATATCATCAGTCCTACCCCTTCGCACTGCCTCGATCCCTGACTACCCGGAAGCCACAGGAGAGCAGCGGGACACGCAGGCAGCACCCCGCCCAACTCCGTTCTGGAGCAGCCCGCGGTCTATATGCCAGTTCTCCTCGCTCGCGTAGCCCAGGCGCACAATTCTACAGGGGTCCGGTGACCGCCCGCCCAGTGTATATATGTCCATCGCCTGTCCTCGCAACATGACGGCCGTCCCGATATGATGCTGTCGTGCATACCTTGACCCTCGCGCGCGCTCAACTGTATTCATTTCGCATGCTATGCTGCTGTTTGATGCAAGCGGTGAGTGTACCTTCCGCCCCATGATGATCTGGCGCACCGGGTACGCTCCTCGAGGTTCGCCCGTGTAATTTGCATAGTAGGTCCGCATCAGCACGCATATAAGAGAGCACGCATATAATGGCTATTCTTGCTGTCGGGCAGGGCGCAGTACGATACATTTTATAGACCTTGAGCAGTGCAATACTAGAACCATGTGGTCACCAACTACGCAGGTAACACGAACACGATGATCGTGAGCCTCGTCTTGAGCTGCCTGAGGTTAACAGTCAGCGTCTCTTGCATCGCTTTGTGAAGCTGCCAGTGGTCAGAACGATACCACGCTCGGGAGTCGATACAGATATACCTGATGGAAAAACCCCAGTGAATCGCATGCTGTCTGGTATTTGCTATGGGCGTCGCGCAACTGAGAAGTGGGCAGCGTAAGGCCGTGCTGCCCAGGAACTGTGGCGGAAGGTCCAGACGCGATGTCAAGCAACTCCTACATCCTCACGTCAATATGAAACCTCTATCGCCACATTGACACGAACGATACCTTCATGCGAGCGAGGACCTCTTCTTGCAGTACGCTCTGCCGCCCGAGGGCATCGGAGATGTTTTGCCATTGCGCTACGTGCCGAGACAGAGCTTCGGTGTCCCTGGAACGGGGGGACTTGAACGAATTCTGATACTCCTGGTAAAGAGCGGCGGACCGATCTCGCGTGTCTTGACGCTCAGATCGCAAACGCAGGAGATCATCCAGGAGGCGCTTGACCTCGGAGACCCTCTGCTTCTGCGACATGGGGAGCTCGATGTCATGCATCACAGGAAGGAGCTGCGCCTTGAATAGGATGAGAGAAAGACGAGAACGTCCTACTGCGCCACTTACTGTGGGACGACTCATCCACCGGAATGCATCTTCATTTTGCTCTGCGATCTGACGCGCGGAGGCTAGCTCTCTCTGGAGGTAGGACATCCCAAGCGTGTGATTTTCGAGCATGCTGGCGAAGCGAGGTCTGTCCTCGGGCAGTAGCCCCAAGCAGCGCGTCTCGAACATGGTCTTGAACTATGGGAGGGTTGTGGATCAGCAGTCGTGGCGGTTTAAGGTCTAACTTACCTCGTTGAACAACGGTTCTAACTTCGCATGAAGCTCGCCGCTCTCGGCTATGCGAGCCGATAACTTCTCCCAGCCGCCCTTCCTGTGGATATGACGCGCGGACCGAAGAATATCGGTCTTCGTTTGGTTGCGGTACTCGTGGATGAGGATCTTGACTACGCTGGCAGCCGACGAACGCCATTCGTTCCAATCGTTCTCAAAGCCATACTCGCGCATCAAACTAAGGGGTTGAGTGCGGGGAATACATGAACGTTGTGTGCCACTGACCTCTCTACTTCGAAATCCAGGCGAAATTGTAGATCCTCTACTGTCGTTTTGACCTCTTCGACAGTAGACAAGGAGACAGAGGGAGTAGGTGGGCACGAAGACATGGGGAAAGCTACGAGAGGGCAAGTGCGTGACGGCGGCGGTTTCTCGTGCGTGGGCAAGGTCAGGCTTGAGTTTATACGCTAGCGGACATCTGCGAGACAAAGATCCTGTGGCAAACGCCGACGTAGGCGCCAGCTGGGGCTAGTCAACTCGATGACATAATTGTGAGATAGCTGCTCGATTGACCTCCTCAACTCGAAGTGCGAGTGTATATATCGCCGAATGGGTTATGAACGTTGAAGAGCAAATACTTCAGGATGAGTGCCGTGCTAGAAATCATGATGCGCCATGAGCAGTGACAATATACATTGAACATTGAAGGTGCGACTTACTGATGACCACGAAGACGACTTTCGACTAGTCAAGCCACGCAACAGGTTTCACGATCGACGAACACGCACCTAAGGAGGCATATGATGGGGCTTTACATGTCTGGGACAGTACCCAACATGTCCACTGGCCGCAAGCTAGAAGTGAAAAAAAAATCCCATGTGTACTGGCACGAGGATTCGACCAAACAGTTACAGAAGCTGCTTGCTTCGGCGCATCCGAGGTGCGTCGAAAAGGCCAGGAGGGGTTCGCATGAGACGGTGTGGGTGCGCCTGGGCTACGCGAGCGAGGAGAACTGGCATATAGACCGCGGGCTGCTCCAGAACGGAGTTGGGCGGGGTGCTGCCTGCGTGTCCCGCTGCTCTCCTGTGGCTTCCGGGTAGTCAGGGATCGAGGCAGTGCGAAGGGGTAGGACTGATGATATATGCAGGGTGCACAAGCTGGCAGTAACTGGCAAATCGAGCCTCAGAGCTCAGCGCGCGTCGTCTGACTCTGAATTCCGGGGATCGTGGCTCAGCGCTACGTGTACGGTAAGAAGCGCCCATACTCGGCGAAGCCCGAGCTTGCTGGCTCTTGTTTGCGCCACGACGCCTCATTCTACGCCGGCGCCCGAGTCCTTCTCCAAGCTTCAAGCTTCATGGTCCGAGTTCAATCCATCCCCGAGTATGCGCCGTCAAGGTGTGCACGATCGGTAGCGCTCTCTGAAGACATCGGCGGGCAAGGTTAGAGCGTCGCTGTGAGGCGTAGGTCGTTGCTCATAGTTGCCCGGCAGATCGCGCACGCTAGCGTCCTCAAATTCTCGCCCGTCCAGAGGCCTATCACGCACGCCCGCAACCGCTGTCCAGCCTCAGCTCCGCCGATTGTCTGCTCTCGGTGCGTATTCTGCCCCGATGCACCTGAGGTATCTTGTGCTAGATTAATCTGCAGGGCATCCCATCGCTCCAGATCCGTCCACACGTAACCCGACGTCGACGACGTGGGATTTCTACCGCCGGCGCACGCCTGCGCACGACGCCTGCCTCATGCAGACAAATATGACTGCTCGTTATTCCGTATGACGTGACGCGCCTGTGCACGCTGTGCCGCCGGAGAGGTCAAGGATATTGTCCGGTGAGATGTTCCGATGAAGCATGATGGGTATATTGATGTTGATGCTGTCCCAGAGCGTGTACCCAACGCGGAGATTGCACTCATAGAAAGACGCGTCAGTGCCACTGGCGCAGCACACGAGTGCTGTAACCAAGATAAGTATCCATTGAGTATTCATTGATAATTTGCCAGGACGGTCGGACGACCTGCAGCCTGTACCGTAAGGCCACTTATTCCCGCCGTCTCTCCCATGTACGACGTTCGCATCAATAACACATGTTGCGAACGTGCACGTCTAACTGGTGTCGTTGGTGTGGTCTCGGTAGCGGACGTCGTACGGCTCGATTGACGACGGTCCCGCACGTCGCGACGCGCCTCGCTGCCTCTTCTCACCTCTTGTTTACATGCGCTGGCCCGAAATTGGACATAGCGGGCTCGTTCTGTCCAACGTTGCGCACCCACTGATATCTTGCGTCCCCTGTTTGTGATGGGTAGAACGATCATCATCGGTGTAGATGGACTATACACAAGCTCGCCAAGTCTCGAACCATGCGCCGCGTACGGTAGACGTTCCCTGGACGTGCATCACGATGGATTTCGCTTTCCAATGGGTCGTTGATGACGACGTTGCTCGGAGGCTATACGAGGCATGGTGCGCATCGGCTTCTCCTGTTGAGAGGCCTGAACGGAGAGCGGTCAATTAGGACGTCGCGGCTAAGTCGATGCTGTTGACGCCTACAGGTTGAACGGATCATGACACAAGCCTTGCAACGATACACTATAGAAAAGCCATACAACCAGAGATACGGAAAGGCAGACCTAGAACGTGCGAACTACTCATGCCCTCTCACCTCGAGCTCCGTCCGCCATACTTCTCCGATAGATTCAAGCCGCTCCCCCGATCTAGCCTTGTCCTTCTGCATGCGATAGAGCCCATGTTGTATACTGGCGACGTACACCTCAACCGGTAGCTGATGCGTAGCGATGTCGGGGGCAACCAACCGCTCTCGGAGCTCCGCCAGGTCTGCGTCAACAGCGGTGAGGGTCTGTGTGGCAGCAACGACGTAGGCCATCGCAACAGCACGATACTGTTGGACCTCCTTGAGAACCGAAGAGCGATGCTGGAGATCGCGGCGCTGGTCTTTGTTGCCACCCAGGATAGTCCATAAACGCCAGAGTAAGTCGTCTTGAGCGGTCGCGGTCGCGATCGCCTCCTGGACACAAAGGGCATGCGCGGTAGAGAGGTGCTCCTCGAGTCGATCCAGGCTGGTGGCTGCCGCCGAAGCGGAGACCAAAAGCCGAGAGATTTGCGAGGAGAACACCGACATCGAAGCTTGGAACGTCCGAGTAAGCGTTGCATCCACTTGCGCTCGGTTGCCCTTCTGCGTGGCCTTGTTTATCTCGTGGATAGTGTACGCGTTGAACGCCGTGATACTGTAGGTGGAGGATAAGCATAAGTAGTGCGCAGGTATGATGCAGAAACCGCGCATGAGCTCGCGTACCTGTCGATCGCACCAAGAATTTTCGAAGACAAGCGTTGCAGACCTCGGGAAGTCTCCTTCGCGTCAACGACGAAGCCGGCCAACGTGTCCGAAAGCGGGCCCTTGATCGTCAAATTGCTCACTTTCACCATGACAGCCAGGTCCTGGACTGTGAGTTCGGCGTGCTTGATGTCGAGAGCGAGTTGGCAGCCGGTCGACGATTGGCCCACAAACTCGTCGAGTGCGCGATGTTGGATAGACATGAGGCGCGCAAAGTCCGGGCGTTCCACTGTCGACGATGTCTGACCTGTCCCAGGAGTAGCGCATGCCGGAACCAAAGCCATCAAAGGCAAGCTGCAGACATCGTAAGAGGCGATGGCGTCTACGGCAGCTTTGTACCCGAAGGAAACACCAGATGACAGGAGTAGAAGGGTGAGGAGGATCGCAAGAAGGGCGGAAATAGGTTGCTTCATGAGGATGAGAGCGTCCAGGAACACGTCAACGGCGTGGCGGACAACTTGAGCCGTAGCAAGGAGGAACATGTTCAAGGGGTTCCTCGCACGGACGCCGACGTTGGCATCCTCACCGGATATATCCTGTGAATATGTGTGTGAGCCGCACGAACTACACCGATGACAATCAGACCCACCTGAGGCATACTGTGCAACTGTTCGGGGATGCGATTGGTGGTGGGATCCTCCGTATTGTGCTCAGCAGAGTAATATACGGGTTACCTTCCGAAAGACTCTATCAAGCCTTCACTTTAGGGTTTCCGGCGTTTGTAGCTTCCCATGAACTATAGTTGGGGTAATTTTGAATTGTAGGATTGGCGGTGAATGGCAATGCCACTCAAGCGTATACGACCACAAAAGAGATATACTAAGGTGTACACACATACGTTTGCCGATGGATTCATCAAAGCCATCTCGATAGTCAATAGCGTAGCGCGCAACAAATGGAGAATGTCCTGGTTCAGCACACTAGTCAGTCATTCTCTGAAAACCCGGAGCTTTACTCACATTGCGACCCTTCTTTGCCGTGACGATGGGCTTGACTGGTGCCCCTGGATAGGTGATACGGCCGCTCGTAGCCCTTTCTTCCCCGGCGTGTTTGAAGCAAGGACAAGAGATAAGAGGTTTGCAAGGCTGTCGGTAGGATCCTCAGGGGTTGTACGCCCCTCGAACCTCGAAGTTTGGCAGCTTTGAAGTTCGCGATAATGGGCCGGTTGGCAACAGTGGTCGTGAATACAGGGTCACGGGGGCGATGCGCGTGCATTGTTTGGTGCCCGAAAGGACAGTGGAGGTGGCAACGGGTGGCAAGGAGAACGAGCCCAGCCGCGATGTGTGGACAGTGCGTCGCGAACTTGCAAACGAACAAAGCACGCGAGCTGGACGCCGGCGGAGGTCGCGTGGCCCGCCGAGGCGCGATATAAGCGCCAGTCGGGGAGGCGTGGACATTACATTGAGTTTGTGATGCGTAACAGCGGAGTTCGAAGAGCATAGCAAACGCGGTGGGACGTTAACCTCAAATCGGGTGTACCCGCACCGTTTACACGGGGCGAAGCAGCAGAAAACCGAGGCCACCGGTTCCGTCTGACAGTCGTAGGGGGGGAGCTCACGCTTTTGTTGCGGCGGGCGACAGCGCGACATCGAGCGCACGCGATCAACCGTCCACAAGTCGCGCGTTCTCAAGCCACCGACCTTACCTACCACCAGGTGATATTAAGGCGCCATTGCTTTCCCCATGTAATATCTCGAAAGCTACCGTACCCACGTACGAAGTTACCGCACACACGTACGAGCCACGACGCCAGAGAGGGTATGGCAAATGGCCTGCCTAATCGAGAACATCGCTTCGCCGTCCTTGCCAGGTTCGGAACAAGCCGCCTACTCCGACGGACATTTCGTCCTCCGCGGGGGGCCTTGCTTCGAACCTACGTCCTTTTCACGCGCTATCCTGGTATCCATACTCTTGACTCTGCGCGCTTCTGGCTCACGTCTTGGATGGGTTTAGACTTCCTTGGCGCCGCTTGATGGAGACAGTACTCAATGGCTACTCCGAAACCTGGGACTTGCCGAGTCTGCGACGATGCTATCAATCGCTCTAGCTCCTCTCTCTACGCTGAGTACTCCCACCCTCGAATGACGACGAGCCATCCCAAAGTGAACTCCGCAGCCGTTCGGCAGCCCTGCAAAAGAAGCCTGAGGGGCCGCTGGTCGTTCAACTCCGTGGCGTTCCGCCTCCGCATCAGGTAACTCAACACTAATTTTCCATCACCGTAGGCAGCAAGGCGTGGAGATCGCCTTACTGAGCCGAGTCTGAGCATGGAGGCGGCTTGGTCGGAACATCCTCTCCCTGCGGTTCCTTTGGCTTGCCCGACGTCTGCCCTTCCCGCTCTTCATCCTCAACGTCGGCCCAAATCCAACTGGCCTTGAGCTCATTGATGTCGTCATCGAGCTCTTCATCTGTCCCAACATGGTCGACGCTCGCGACCCCCATTCATTCTGCTCCACATCCCCCGCTCCCTGACTTGAAGGCCTGCGGGGACAGCACGCCCAACCCGTCTCTACCTCTAGACTCTACCCCTTTCGAGACGCCAAAGCCGTGGACACCGCCATCGTCCCCATGCGTTGTGCTCGCACTCCGAATCCCGTCGCGTCCTTCGACACCTTCCTCGCCTCCGCCACAGCCCACGCTTCCGCCTCCTTCGCCAAGCAAGCCGTCACCCTCGTTTCTCATCCCCACCCCACCCACACAATCCTTCTTCGCGTCGCTCAAGAGTCGCCAGCGCCGGCGTAGGAAGAAATTGATTATCAGCGGCGGCCCTCTTCAGGTCACTAGGGGCCCTACGTCGTCGTCGGTGTCCTTATCGCCATGTTTAACACCTCAAGACATGCAACATCAAGCAGCGGAGCAACGGAGGCGCGTGGACAACGTGATCAAGTGGTGTCAGAGCTTTGGGCCGACGCGGAAGATCGAGCAGAAGGAGGACGGAAGCCTGCACGTCCATTGGAAGGACTGGCAAGTTGCGGATACCGTGAGTCATTCCACTATAGGCGACGGCTCTGATGCTGACTGTGTGGCCGTAGGTATGCCGCATCAATGCGCAGGTAGTCATCAAGAACGTCGGCCGGGTCACCTTGGCGTGGTCCTACGTTCCTTAGGCATATGATTCTGGCCCAGGAGAGCCGAATGCCTGCTTGACGAGATCACTGGGTTTCTCAGCTCAGTGCGGTGTTCCGTATCGTTGCCGTTACGCACATTTGGCGTTCAGTCCCCTCGTCACATCGATGTCGCTACTTTCCACCCGCCGCCAACCTCTTAAGCCAAGAGACATCACGCTCGCATCGTCTTACCTCCCATCTTGCCTTCGCGCACCACCCGGTTGCACACCTCTATAACGCATCACCCTTGCATATGCCCTGCTTTCCTTTTTTTTTCGCGCTCAAGCTCGCTGCCTTCTCGTCCTCCGACAGGGCTTCCCCTCATTCTTCGCGTCATCTCTGCTTTGCTGCACCTGCTGTCTCTTCCGCTCTGCAACTTCGCTTTCCCCCCTCACCTCTTCACTTCTCTACCTCCATGCAACGCTCGTCCTGTTGTCGCTTTCCCATACCTGCCCGCTTTGATTACCGGCATCACCGCACCATCTAAAACATTCCTACTATCGCACCAACCCCGAGACTACGCGTACGGAGGCGGCAATTTCCGCGGCCCTATACAAACTAAGGGCGCGGTACCGCAGTGTATGTAACACCCGTCTAGCGTACGCATGTAGTTTGGACATTGGCGCACCTATACTCCTCGCCCGGCCGGCGCAAACGCACAAGACGTTTGCCTGAGCTGATCACACAGCTATAAACTTATAGGTGAGGGGATGCGCTGAGTGGTGGTACAGGCCTGTGGTCCGCTATGCGCATGCGCTGATCTCAACACCCCGCAGATGTATTTCACGGACGTGCCCTTGGTCATGCTCGCCAATTCATATGCTCACGCGTGTTACGACTGTAATCTTCTCTAGGAGATTTTGAATGTCATCTGGATCACGACCAGTGGACTCGCCTATGCTCTAGCAGCGAATACAAACGCCAAGGACCTATCAGGGGATACAAGCCGCAAGGGCCCCCTTCTGCCACATAATCAATGACAAGGATTATCTCGCCCGCCACGCCCTCTCCACAGAAAGTCCCGCGGGATCGGAGAAAAGAGGAGTCACCGGAGAAAGGGCTGTAGTCCTGTCTAACGTCGTTGCGCGGTACGTTCAGCACTTTGACAGTATACATGGACATCATTGTGACACAGATAACTTAGGACCATTCTACGGAACCCGTCGTATGCACCTTCATACCACAACCGGAAAGCGGTTTCATGATTGAACGGTGTGTGCCACTATGTGCCGGAAAGGAGAGTTGTCACGAATCCAGGAACGCCCGCCGGAAATAGAAACCTTCGACGAGACAAGTGGAAAAGCCCTTGGGCGCGAGGGAGATATAACGGGCCTGAAGGGCGTCGCATACTTTGCCCTCCCCAACAACCAACCCACTCTTCGCTACACCCTTACTGTCTTAGAATCTGCGATATATTCGAGATGACGACCAGAGCATGGGAGTACGTATAAAGTCTTCTCTACAGATCGGGATGGCACGGCTTAAGCATGTCAACAGTGGACCCAAGATCGGCTTTGCCGCTACTGTGAAGCTAGGGCTCACGGGCTACGCCGGCGTAACCGAGGGAGAAGTAGGGCTCTACCATGTTGTGGTAGCCGAGGCCGCCCCCATGTTGTGTGAGTGCTGGTGCCGTCGGCGTGATCGTGGCCAGAACTGACGAGCTCATGTACAATCGAAGCCGTAATCACGGCAAGCTCCATCATTGGACGCAGCGGTACTTCCGATTTCTGCGCTTCGCCTCCTAAGCCGATCTTTGCGCTCCCCATCGGCGAGAAAATCCTAGTCAAATGCTCCGAGGTGAGCTCAGATTCTCCGTAGCCTGCCGCTGTTTGAGCTTAACAGCTCTTGCTAGTACGAGCTGGTCGTCCTGGTAATCAACCTCGAGGTGTCACCCCCCACGTACACCGATTTCAAGTTTTCCTCCAGTGATGACTATTGGGGGTTCATCAGCGAGGTCGCGGAGGGCAAGACCTTCGCGAGCATGCGCAAGGCCGAGTTTGACAGGAGCGTCGAGAAGATCTTGGACTACTTTCCTGAAGCCCCCCTCGGCGATAGTGAGTCTAAAGTCACACCTGCGGATACCGTTTGCTCAAAACCCGCGCAGATAGGGCCGCCTCCCCGGACATCGAGGCGTCAGCTGCGACGCCGTAAGTCCGAGGGGTGTGGTCAGCGCTTGACCTCGTAGTACCTGCAATCCGATACGTTCCTCATGTACACGCATTCCATGTTCCCGCATCAATCATGTTTTGGCTCCATGATCTCAGAGACGATGGTTCTACATGTGCACTGGACAACTGAAATCCTGATTCCTGAGCGTCCGTGCACGTGTGACAATAACGCTACATCAATGTCACAGTTACTCACGCATTCCTCGCGAGACGCCGACTGACTCGGGTTTTCATCCTCCCACACACCGCTCTCCTGAATTCTTGTTCCTTTCCCCCGACCGTGTCTCGAAAATCAACGTTGTGTGACCTCTCATGCACGCCGCCGGGACGGTCTGCTTAATCGATTGCTCTCGTTAGAGACTTCGACGGGCATGACTCGAGCCGCGTGGCGAGGTGGTCGGCCATCGTTGAAGTGTGGTCATTCTGGCCGCACTCGCGGTCAGTCATCTGTGTCCGCGTTTTCCTGTATGGTGTGCGCCTGTCCACAACTCGACGGAAACGTTGGGGCACGTTTCAAGATCTTTACACTCCTCGTGGACCCATTCCCGGTGCCAGTGCGCTAGGTATATGACAACGCTCATGCTTCCTGGATTCCTACTTACATTGTCGCAGGGCGGCCCTCGTCCAAGCAGAATCCCAGTGCCCTCCCGCGATGCCTCAAAGACAGCGGCGGCCTCGGTGGGGACCTCGAACAGCTCACAGAGCTTGAAGCAGACGTTGCTGTCGACGTCGATCGCAAGCTGAAGTAGGCCTGTATGGAACTCCTACGATGTGGTGGTCGACCTTCATTGACGCCAGTCGTTAGGTTGTGCTTCTGATCGGCAGCGGCATCGCCGTGAAGTAGACACATGTCAGCTCTGTGATGCCAGGGTAGCAATGCCTCTACAGAGCTCAGGATCGAGCGGCGCGGCCGGTCAGAGCATTCCGTCCGTGAGTGAAAAACTCTTGATGACCTTGGCCTGTAGCTAAGTGTGTAATGTCGCGGCTTCGGTGCACTTCTTCCGGTACTTTTAGGCACAGGCGCTGTACATCGTCTCGACCGATTCAAGGCCGTTCCTGGAGATGTCGTAGTGCAAGATGAAGATCGACGAGAGAGGTCGATGAACCTGTTCTCGGCTCCAGTGCGTTTAGTCATCCCCCAAATATCGCATCTCGTGTTTGACGTAGCCTCCAGACGGCAACCGTCCCTCGTGGTACACACCTTCATTACCCTCTCCCCGCGGTTCGGTCGATCTCGCTACATTCTTGGCCTACCCCAGTGCGGCCAACAGCATCTCTGTTCTGGTGCCCGCATTCGTTGGGCACTCCACTGGTGGTTCGAACTGGCATGGGCTCACAAGCGACTCGCGCAACAGCTGCCTTAAGGCGGTTGGAGACGTGGAGAACGATGAGGCTCGTGCGAAGGGCTATCGCACCAGCTCTCGAGGCTGACGCCCACACTCGACAAGAGGATTGCCGTCTCTCCAATGCAACGGGCGCGGCATTTCCTCCCTCGTCGCCAACGGGGCGCTTGCGACCAGGTGCCACTATGCTCGGTCCGCAAGCCAGTTGATCTGCGGGCTTCGTACATAGGTCGCCATTGGTGTGAGGTGGTTACTACTATTCTTGCATACGCAATGCTCAAATATTGTCGACAGTTCAACCTCCCGCATCTCAGCGCATCGGTATGGGTGGCGTGGTGCAAAACACGTTCCCTAGCATGTGCCATCTGAAGCCTCAAAGCCTTTGTTCACCCCGCCGTCGGGTGCGACACATAAGGCTGCGCGCTGGTCTTGGTACGTTCCAACGATCGCCCACTTCGAACCATTCTCAAGTTGCCTGCACGATCACTCGCAGACCGCTATCGACTAACACCATGAGCAACACCTTCGACAATTCCTTGACCATTACCGTCGTCAACCCTGCCCGGAGGCCGTTCGTGTCGCCGTTTTTGGGCTTGCCGTACGATGTCTATGCCATGGTGCGCAGAATATTAACATCGCTTAGGATACTTGCTTATATGTCGATGATAGATCATGGAGCACCTCTCTCCGAAAGATCTGCTGAGCATCTACCGTACAACCAAAGACATGCGTGCACATATCGGTAGCGGCCTAGGGCAGCGAGACTGGAAGGCTGTTCGTCAGAACGAACCGGGCCTGCCTCCCTGCCCTCCGTGGATGACCGAAGTCCAGTTCGCTGCACTGTGCTTCGACGACCATTGTCAGAAGTGCCTGAAGCCTGACTGTCGTCCAGTCTGGCAGCTCTATGCGCGTTACTGCCCTGAATGTCTCACGACGAGGTGAACAACACCCTCTGCTCTCTCGGGCGTTGTGCTGATGACATCGTTCTTGCAGATTGACCCTTAAGAATCCGCTCGAGGATCTGCCGAAGGGGCCATACCTAGACGGGTTTATTTCCAGACCTCATGTGTGTGTGCCGTCTATCACACGCTACGTTGCGCTAGGTATGCGGCAGGTTCTATCTGTAGCATGTCTAGTCCCTTATCCTTGAGCCACAGGCGAACTACGGGAGTTGAGGGATCAGTTCCACATTCCACAAGTCGCTCGTCTCCGCAGGGACATCATGACAGCAAGTATTGGGGTCAGCGGAGCTGTCAAGGTGGACGAAAAGAGGTCGAGCATCATGCGACAATGGCAGGCGCACATGCTCGAAATATCTGAGGTGAGTGCTTGGTACATCCGCTGTGAGGCTGCGTTTCATGGCTTACAAACCTGCGTAGTTTTCTAAGGGATGCCTCATCTGGCAGCAGGAACGCGAAGAGAGAATCCGCGCGCAGAAGTCTCTAGCCAAGCAACGCCGGCGGGATGAGTAAGTGCTCATATGCAGGACTTGTATGGTGTGCCTGACCTACTTTGCTAGTATCCTATCGCGTGTCCAAGCCCTCGGCTACGCGATCGAAATCAGCTTCCTTGGTCGCAACTTCGAGGCACTAGAAGACGTCGCGGCTTTCGACAAGGCGGATGCCCTCACTGGCGAAGGTACGTGTACCTGCGCTCTCGCTGCAATTCGATCGCGTATATATAATCATCCTCACAGAATGGACCATCATCGCGCCGACGGTGATTGCTTTCTTTGACCATAGAAGGCTATTACACGAGTGGTATTGGCACCGCGTAACGATCACCCTGCGACTCGGCCACCTCTCTAGGGCCCTGAGCGAGTATCGACAAGCGAACCCAAGCGAGACGTTGCCTCACCCTATCGACATTTGCACGGAAGCCACGCTCACCACCACGTTCAGCCTTCCGTCTATTGCGAACATCCCGTACACGGTGTTCCCGGCGCTCCTCCCGGGATGGATACAGAACTGGAGAAAGAAGCGCGGGGACACCCTGCTTTCTATGCTTGCCGGAGACGCTCCTTCGCTCTGGGGCTCCCCGAAACGCTCGACGCAACACGTGGGCCACTCGGTCTCCGGCATTGACCCTCATCCATCTGGTACCGTACCCTCGCTTGCTACGACTTTGTCGGCGAGGTTCTACTGCGTAGAGTGCCAGATAGTCATCTCTTATAGGGCAGCCATGACACACATGTGCTGTTATCGCCGTGATGAAGACTGGCGAGAGACGGCGTATTCTTCTCCTAGCGTCAATGGCACGTACCCTCCAATCACAGGCGACGTCTTCGAATCTGCCTGTAGCCAGGAATTCCAAGGTATCCTCGGCTGGTCCTCTTCATGCCTCCGCCCATGTGGTACCGTGATCGGGAACCTCATTGCCACGCTTGGAATCGACCCGAAATCTCGTCGCTTCGACGTCGGAAAGATCAATAGCATGCGTCTGGCGTGCTCTTCCTGTTCGTCCGCCAAGGTACTACTCGTCATGGGCTGGCAACGAGCGGTATGTGGTTGAGCACTGCATCGCATGCTTGGTGACTGACCCTATCGTTCATATCCATCAGGTCGAACATGCGTTTCAGGCACACAACGGCAGTGACCTACGCTGGGCAGCAGTCTCTCCGCCTGTGGCATTCAGAGCTCGGCGAGTCGAGTACCAGCGTCGCAAACTGACGGACGAAGAGGCTGAGAAACGGAAGGGGTGGAGGTGCCTACATTGCGGTATTCCGCGCGCCATGGAAGTACTGCCAAAGCAGCGAATGCGGCTGCATCTGAAGTATTGGTGAGTGTCCACACGTGATTACTTTGATCGTGTGCTTAGGCCGGTCGACAGCCATTTCATCAACAGTCCCGAGTATGGACGAGACTATCATGAGGCGTCCGAGGGCGCAGAGTTCATGCACCCAAGCATACTCATCGCAGCCTCAGAGCTCAGGGGGCACGACCTCAGCGATGACTTCCCCGGCGGTGAGACGTATAGGCGGGATAACCGCGTCGGTTTCCTTGCGCGCACACATTTCAGGCACGTGGCGGAGCAATAGGTGCGCCGAGCAGTTCGCTAAATCCTGTCATGGATTTCCGCAGCTCACCCCTGCCTCCTTAGGCCCGCTCCTGACTCCGAGCACCTCTCGAAGCCGCCGTGGAGCCTAGACGCCTAGACAGCCAACACCTATCTCGTCATGATATGCCTCCCTCCCATCAGGCCCCTCCCCCGCCTCGAAGTTGTCCCAGTCTACGTACCGCCATCTCTGAGCCAATTATCCTAGTTGTATCATGCACCGCCGTGGAGCATACCGTTGCGCCCCACCGCCTTCGTGTCCGTCACCGCGTTCTCGCCTCCGTTAACCATGATAGCGTTTTCTTCGCGCACACTGTCGTGTCATAACCTGGTTCTCATTCCTTGACCTCTTGTAGCACTGGCCCGTGTCCGTATCGTGCTTGTCTCGACCTAATAGGCTTGCGGCGTGGACATAGCCGTGGATACGCCGCAGATGTTTGGACATACTTATGCACCACCCGTTCGTTCCCGCAGAGCGCGTTCGCCAGCATGAACGGTGAACCTAAGGCACTTCTGCCGGCACTCAGCTTTATTGATCTCCGCCGTTCGTTCATAACGCCGCTCAACGAGAGGCGTGCAGCGCCGCTCAATATCGCCTCAGCTCAACGCGGCTAGAACGGAGGCCTGAGGGCGCCTTCGATCCTTTTCGAAAACAGTAAGCTGTCGCTTATGACTTACGCGCCAGTAAGAAGGATTCCAACTCCGCCTACACTCGAAAAGCCGGTCCAAGATCTGAGTTACGGTAGCCAGTACTCCTTCCTGCATTCCCTCATACATATGGAGTTCAACACGGCTCAGGGCAACGTCAGAACAGCAGTCCAGCTGCGAACATGCAGCCTCAAGACAACACGTGCACGAGGGAATGCAGCTCTCGTATCCCCATGTCATGTATGCGCTGGAAGGGGTGCGAAAGGAGATTGCTGTAGATTCCAAGGTAGCTGCGTGTGCCTGGCCTCGCTATACATTAAGGCTGACTCAGCCGTTCTCTAGGGTTCCGTAGGGTGATTACTCACGAGGATGGTACCGTAACAAGCGCATTTCCGGTGGAGCCCGACAAGTTGGTCCCTTGGGAGGTTTACTCGCCAGTCCTCGATGTCCCTCCAGCGCAGGCCTATGCGATCGTACAGGATCTGAGGGTGCGGTATCCTTCTCCGGTGGTCTACGATCAGGGTTACCTATATTGTATAGGCTTCATTGGCACCTCATCTGCGTCCCCTGTTACTACGACTGCGTACGCATCAGCAGTACGTCGGCTTGCTCCGCAAGAATCCGGAGGTGGGACGACGGGTCACATGCGGTACGCTACACTCCAGTTTTCATAACACGACGCACTCAATCTCAGGCAGATTTTTGCTCGACTTCGATCACGTATGACTCCTTCTTTTGCGCCCACTGCGGATATGAGATATGTCATTCCTGCTACGGCGAAGGGCACTCCTTGGCAAGTTCGCGCTGCGTGTCAGATGCCCAGTCTCAGGTTCGTATATCCGATTGGGACGCCCGTTTGCAAGCCTTACGATGAATGTTCTATAGCGACATGACTACCGGCCGCTTTCTAGGATCAGTACAACCCAAGTCGATGACGTCTTGGCCGACGTCGACAAGATCCTCGCGGAACACCCTCATCCACAGCCCGCTGATCACAATCTGGTCTCTCGAAGTCTGGCATACCTAGCTCAGGCTCAACGAATCATACCCAGGCTTTCCGCTGGTCAGGAGTCCGTGTTCCGTATACTGTGGTCACTCCAGCTCCCTCTGGTGGTGCACGGCATCGACAAGAACCTGCAGGAAGATTGGTCGCCGCAAGCGTTCGAACTTGGCCACTCAACAGAGCAAGTATGCATGATCGATGGTCGCACGGGGGAGCAGAAGAAGGTTACGGCGTCCCGTTTCTTCTCGGAATTCATGCGGAGTGATGCTGAAAGGGGCAGCATCATAAAGCTCAAGGTGTGCAATTTCGCAGCGGATCTCATCGCGTAACCTGGAAGTTGACGACCAACTAGGACTGGCCACCTTCGGAAGACTTCGCCAAGAAGTTCCGCTCCTACTTCGATGCGTTCATGGCTGCTGTTCCTATGGCGTCCTACACGCGCAACAATGGCATTCGGAATCTAGCTGCACATTATCCACGGCCGTTACCACCTCACGGCTCGGTAAAGCCAGACCTAGGTACGACACATTGCAATGCTAATCATCTACGCTTCTCATGATATGCAGGGCCGAAGATGTACATCGCAACGCGAGATGTGGACGGCATCGGGTCCACGAAATTGCATCTAGACGTCACCTCTGCGGTCAACATTCTCGCGCATACCGCGGCAGGGGATACTCCGGGTGCCCTATGGCACATTTTCCTGGCCGACGACACGGACAAGTTGCGCAGCTACCTGCGCTCCAGACAGCACCCCGTGGCGGCGGATGATCCGATCCATGCGCAATCCACGTACCTCAATGCGGTCATGTTAGAGGAACTCAAGTCACTCGGGGTCATCCCATTCGCGATACAACAGGGGCTTGGGGACGCCATCTTCATTCCAGCTGGTTGCGCCCACCAGGTTGATGTGCCAATACTAGTTTTTGGAGCAGATCGTTATACTCACACACATCATGACTATAGGTTAGCAATACCTCAGCATGCATCAAAATCGCTTGCGATTTCCTATGCGTTGAAGGGATATCGTATAGCGCACGGATTACGAAGGAATTCCGTCAAGAACGGAAAGAAGACATACTGGGACTGGAGGCGATGCTTTGGCATGCTTGGATGTCCCTTTCCGTGATCCACGGTCAGCTGCTAAAATCACCGACTGCGACAGCTACGACAAACATGACGCGAGCGCAACTGAAGCATATGCGGCGGCAACAGAATCGCGCGCGGAGCAAGAGGACAGCTAGCGACGCTGGCATTGCTGCAGGCGGCGGTGGGTTTCGCTGCCCGCATCCTCAATGCCTCTCATCGACGAGACGCTTCAAGTCATGCAACGATGTTCTCAATCATCTGTACGCGTCTTTCCTGTGCAATGCTGCCTTCGATGATTAACCTACCCGTCAGTAATCTTGGACATAGGGTGCAGGTGGATAGGTCTTTACGGGAGCGTTTCACCGGGTTGGACGATGATGATGCGACGCAGTTGCTTCTACGCATAGAGCTACTACCCTCCATGCCTCCATGCTAGGTACTTGTATGTGTTCCCCGTGTATGCTCGCCGGTTCCATCGCCATTCGCGTCGGCCACATCGTATTGTTTAGAACATCATCCGCGCTGGCGCGGGGCGATGCGGCCTCTATGTCCTCCACCGCGCATGCAACCCGCCGGCCCGCGCATATGTTGCGCAGCTCGAGCCGTCTCCTCTCGGCAGCTCGTTTGACCCGGGGGAGACCCCGCTGCTCGCCGCACCCGTAGCTCACTCGTCCACCAAGTCGAGCGCAGATGTACAGATGTGGCACCGCCGCCTGGGCCACCTCAATAGTCAGTGACTGAGTGACTCAATCAGTAAAGTGTCACCGGATCTTAGCGCTCTGTGGGCTCTTTCACAAAGCTCACAGAGCCTACAGACTCAGAGCTCCCAGACGTCGACAGAGGGTTTTTGAGGGCTTGCCAGACGCTGCAGGGGGGCCCGGGTCGCTGTTTGCCGCCGCCCAAAAATCCACTGAAATGTCTTACCGTCTGGTCAAATTGGCCAGACACCACAGACCCCTAAGACGGCCACAGATCTGGTAACGTTTTACTGATTAGTACCGCCTACGTCCTGGAGATGGTGCGCAAGGGTATGGTCGAAGGAATGGACCTCATCAGTGCATCCAAGCCACCGGCCCAGGTCTGTGCTCTGTGTCTCGCTGGCAAGCAGACACGCGCGGTCATCCCAAAGACGATGACCATGGAGTCTCCCGACATCAATCATGGGACACACTCTGACCTCATGGGCCCGATGCAGACACAAACTCCCAGCGGTCAGTGCTACCTCGACACGTAAATTGACGGCAAATCTCGCTACACAACTGGCTACTTGCTTCAACCCAAGTCCGACCAGGCAGCACAGCTTGATGCGCACATCATGCGCAGCAAGCGAGTCCACACCGGCAAACCATTCTGCATCCTGCGCTAATGATAGTCTTGACGGTGCGGGTCGTCGAAGACAAGTGAGAAGGGCGCAAGTCCGTCTCAGATCTACTCAAACACACAGCAGCGGGCTGAGTGCTCGAGCGCGAGAGCGAAGGGGAACGGAGGTGAAACGCGAGAGATCGACGAGCGCACACGGGCAGAGAAGCGGAAGCAGAAGAGGTCAGCGCAGAAGATGAGCAAGGCGAGGGCGGAGATCATCCTGCAGGTCGAAGACGGTCAGTTGTCCCGCATGCGTTCATGCGATCCAATGGAGATCTGGGAGACGTTGGCGGAGGTGCACAAAGCCCGCGGGTCGAGTCGAGACGAAGAGAAGCGCAAGAGGGGCGAGGCGAGGACGTAAGTTTGAGAGGTCAAACTCGCCGCGAGATTAAGAGGTTCAAACGAATGTGTATTGCGAGGCGTGCAACGACAGGTATTTATACATGATGATGTCGGTACAGAACAAGCCCGTAGGAGAGGAGGCGGCGCGTCGGTGTCGGGGCGCGAGCGCGGATGTGCAATAGATCGAGCGGGTGAGGGGCGGACGCGGTCACGTGAGGGGCGCGCGCGCCGCGTCGAGCTACTAAACTGAGTGTACCCGCGCGTCGAGGCCGTCGGCGACGCGATGTCTTGCAGCGCCGAGTGCGCGAGCTGACTAACTAGGGGGTTCGGATCGATACAAGCTGTAAGCAACGAGCGGAAGAGATAGAATAAGAAACCGAGGCAGTACCGAGCCCGCGAGACGGCGGCGTCGAACTCGACGAGCGAGTCGTCGGACCGCGTAGCCCCGCGGGCTGCGCATCATCTCCCCCCAACTGAGCATTGGACCGTCCTCGGTCCTCCGCGTCGTCGGTCGGATCAGATGAGTGTCGTAGCGCACGTAGTCTCGGATGAGACACGCCTACTCCGAAGAGGGAGCGTCCCGCTCGAGGTCTTCTTCGTCAGGCAAGTCTACGTCGTCGTCGCCGCGCGAGGCGGACGCTTCCATCTCCCGAAGGCGCTCCGTCGAGACA